>CM062806.1:589560407-589803173 GCA_031772625.1 Pinus tabuliformis
CTTTTCTTGCTGACACTTGGGTGGATTCCAGGCATCTATTACTTGCCCCTTTAGTTTGAGAGACAACATATCGAACCAATTGAAAGGTCTTGCTTCATTCGCCAGTTGATCCAACACAATCACCCAAATTTGTGGGAATGCCTCTATACTTTCTTGGTCGTATAAGCGACATACAAATATGACCAAGAACTGATAAGCCTTTTGTAGTATATTTTTCTTGTATACCTGGTTGGGTGTTATCCTAAACTTAGATGGATATCTCACCCAACTCTTCAAGATGTCTCTTGAGTTTGCAATGTTGTTGGGAATGGTGAAGGGTGCATCCATTGTGTTCACCAGCTATGGAAAGTGATACATCTCTTGAAAGTTCTCTTCCCTAAAGATAGCATTTTTTTTTCCACTAGCACTGCTCAACACCATTGCCTCTGGATCAGTTTGCGATACAATCCTATGGATCATGTCTGTGCATGGAAATGCGGGATACCACATGCAACCCGATACAAGCCAGACTTGTGTATGTTGACATACACTCTACGGTCCTCCAAATTCTCTTCAAAGGTGCCTGAAAAGATGTCATTGGTGTCTTGCCATTTGATCTTTATCTCCTTGTCTATGAACAACTTAGTGTCTTCGTAGATGGGCAAGCTCATAGACACTTGCTCGACCACATCTCTAGTTGTGCTCTCAACCGCATCCTTTGACCCTTCTATTTTGGAAGCCATTATACTTGTATTGCTGAGAGACTGATGAACACCTATGATACCTGGAGATAGAGAAACACTCATAGCAAGCAAACTATCATGAAAACCGAAAGCAACTTGAGGGCTAACATGCAACACACATGGGCGACTGACTAAAAAATTTGCACAATTTTCTCTAGGAGGATGGGAGACTGGCTACTAGAATTGGGTAGAGCATAGTCCTGACTATTAGTGAGCTGACTGACTTCTGAAATTTTGAAGAGCACAATCCAACTTGGCCTACTGATGACTGGAACTGTGCAATGCACAATTTTAGTCAGCATGACTGCAACATGGGAAAATTTCATTGCATAATTATCAGAGCCACTTGAAGCACTATCTCTCAGAATTGTGCAGAGAACATCTTGGCATGCCAATGTGAGGTAGGCTCTCCGTAATTTCTAGGAGCATGCAGTGCAAGCTAGCCAAGGCAAGGTCTGGGCCAAGGCAGCTCAAACCTACCAACGAGCGACTGAAAATAGTAAGGACTAAATGCATGTGTGAAGTTGGGTGCAAGAATGAGCGAATGAACATGCATGCAATCAGTGAATACAGGATCTAGTAAAATGGGAAAACAATGAGGTGTGTGAAGCGAGTCGTTGCAACGACGACCATAAGTGCAGAAAAAATGTTATGCATGCGATAACAAGGAAATTCAAAGAAAAACTTGAAAAAATGCTTATACAAACTAACATGCATTAAAACGACAGCAAGCATTCAAAAAACCAAGCAAACAACACTCACACAAACTTAAATACAAAAAGTGACAGAAAAGCAGCAAAAGACATGAAAAGTAGACTAACCCAGATAAATGTGCAATAAGTGTGTCGAAGGTTCCTAAATGCATTGAGAATGCTAGAGCTCGAAGATTGAAGTGAATAACGAGTTTTAAAGCATCAAATAAATAGTTTTGACAAGATCGAGGCTTATGACATGCATGCCATAATTCTAGGAAAAAGTGACACTTCGTAGGCAGTTTCTAAAATGACTTTTGCATGTAACCTCCAGCTGTTAAAAAATAGATCCCTAAAATCTAAGGATGTTTTTTTCTTTTTTAGGAAAAAGCTACCCATGCATGCAAGGCAAGTGTTATAACTGTATTTTCCACTCCATTATAGTGAGAGAAAGCCAATATCAACTTACCTCAGTTGTTTGGCTTAAATGCATCCCCTTTTCACCTTTTCTTTTACTTATGTGAGATTTATCCCATGTTAAAAGGGTTAAATTACATAATTAAGCAATTTCTCATAATTATTTTGTCAAAATATTATAATTGTGATATAATATTTATTTCATAATTGAGATAATTGAGAAAAAAACTCATAATTATGCAAAAGGTTTCTAGAGTTTTCCATTCCCAAGGAGATCAAATTGACCCACTTGTGTATGAGTTGGCTAGGGGCCCATTATTGTAGAAGTTTCCTAACTTCTCAATCCCCTAGGTGTCTAGATATATTCTCCTGGAGGATGGAATGAGCCTTTATAATCTCACCAAGAGGGAATAGGGGCGAGGACCAAAAACAACAGTGCAAGAGCTCTGCCCCCTTGAGAGAGGAGGCCATATTGCAAGTTGGAGGAGAGGATTTTCTTTGTGTTGATGGTATACATTTGATGTAGTTCCATTTATATGGTTAATAAAAATTTGTGTTCCCTTCCTTACATGAATATAACAATCTTCCGAGGAAGATCAACTATTTTCCTTGTTTAGTTGTGTTTGTGTGCATGGATAAAGATCTCGTGCATACATGTTGGATCACTCAAGTGGAGTGCAAGATCTGCATCGAACTCAAAACCTTTCCCTGACATGTGAGGATTCCAGGTGTGATCTCTTATCTATATCATAGATCTAACTGCTTTCTGCATGCATGGCAATTTGGATTGAGGGGCCATTATTAGATTGCATTAGCCATTATATTTCATTGTTTGGTGATCTCAATCAGGCATGAGATCATGGAGTAATAACTCCTTGAAGAGCTAGTTGCAACAATAAGATTGCACAATCCTAGAGGGAACCCGTCAACCTGTGAGCACATGCAATAGGAAACAAGTCTCAGGATGACTGATGCATAGTTTATGGGTTGAGTGGCTTTGGCTATCCCTCAAGCTCTACGCAATTTTTGGACTAAATCCAAGGCTTCGATCTAGAGCTATGCAAATTATGAGAGCAAGCTTGTTGATGGGTTGCTCTGCGCAATTTTCAAGGGGAAGGTAGCCTACATGCTCTGTGCCATTTTCAAGGGGAAGGTAGCCTGCATGCTCTACGCAATTTTGGAGAGCAGTTGGATGCCTTGATGCACTGCACAATTCTGAAGAGAAAGGTTGGTTTCCCTCCAGTGCTGTGCAATTTTCCAAGTTAGCACAAGAATCAGTTGAAGACCAAGTCACGGGAGGTCAACTTGCGGGTGAAAGGGAAATGAGTTAGCGAACACAAGATGATAAGCTAAAGAAACTCAACTGAAACCACAAGTACCTAGGTAGTGCAAGACATGTTGCAAAGGATGGTTGGTAGGGAGGCTTCAAAACAAATCTAAGGAAAAATTTTGGAGGATGGTTGTAGCCTCTACAACAAATCCCAATATTAATATTAATGTGATAAACCCTAATATAACAAATTCAATATTATTTATATATATATATATATATAAAACTTGATTTGTGTTTATATAATTAGAGCTTAGATATATATCATTAGAGTTTGGATATATAATTTTTTCACATATATTTGGCACAATTCTATGATTAAGTATTAGTGTTTATACAATTATACTTTGGGTATATATTTCATCATCGGGGTTTACACAATTAGAATTTTAATATACATTTGATTTGTGTCCATGATTCTTTTACAAACAATTTAGACAATTTTTTGTAGAAGGCATTTTAATCAGATGGCGATTGCTTGTTTGTGGTTCTTCTAACTCGTCATCAATACCTTTTTTAAGTGATTGCACATTACAACATATTAATCATGATATGCATGCTTTAATATCTGATTTCTTAATTTTTCTTATTTGATCAATTTTTTTTATATATTTCCTATCCCTTTATCTTTAAGATTACAACTCATAGAGCTAAGCAAATCCAATTCCTCTATAATCTTCAAATTTACAATACCTTCAATTTTAGTTATACACAATGTATTGCAATAAATGAAAGGCATATCTCAGTAAGTAGCTTGGCTTTTGCCCAATTGATTAATCTAAGACCATTTATTTCCTTCAAGATACCATGGAGAACACAAATTACACTTCAAATAAGAAACTACTATAATAGTATTGAATTAGATGTTTCTTCAAGATGTATTTATATGTTCATGTCTTAAGAGGATGATAAGGGGTTTCATCTCAGTCCTCCTTTGTTTTGTATCATCATAGACCTTCTATTATGTTGACACCTAATCTTTGGGATTAGGTAAATCCATGTAAATATTGTAAATAGAAAATAAGGAGAATTAGAATACGAAGAGACACTACGAGATGAAACCCAAGAGTCTCTCTCTCCATGTATATATCTATGATCCATCTTGATGCAATAACACAATTTGATTTCAGGAGTTACCTCCTCGCCCGACATGGTATTAGATCCAACACCATTTTTGGCTTCCATTCTACCTTTTTTCTGCATATTTTTCAAACTAACGCCTCTGTCATATCCCTGCAAAATCCCATGCATTGTTGTTGAATGCATTGGTAGAGATTGCATGTCGTATTCTATCCTACTATTGAAAAGGTTGTATTTTTGCAATAAGGCATTGATTTGCAACCTAGTGTGAAGACTGGTGTGCCTTCCTGGAGGTGTTGTGTTTAATGGTGTGATTGTAGTTCAAATTATGTGGTGTCTAACGTGTAGTAAGTCTTTTAAGAACTTGAAAAGTTTGATGATTGATGAATGTCGTATATGCGGAAAATATTTGATTGAGTGCAAAAAAGTTATAGTTGATTGAATGAGCAAAATATTTTGAAGTTGGTGGCAGTATTGTGTCTGTGTGGAATTTTTTTTATAAAAAACCCATGTGGTATGCTTATCCCCTCATCTCCAAGTGAATATTACACCGATCCTTTGTCCCTTTACCAGAACCTAGTTGAATGCATTAAATCCATGAAACCTGCGATAGCTAGTCCATTAAAAAATTGGTCTCTACTTTGTTTAAATTGTATGTAGGAGCAACATATTGTGTGTTAAAATCTTATGTGTCCAAGACCGCTGCAACAACGCATGTCTCCCATTAAAATATGCACAGTCTCCCATTAACTGCACAAAGAGAATTGGTGACAACAATGACTGTCAGTATACTTCTTGGAGCTGAGTTGAATGTTTTGTGAGTGTTGGTTAACTGTGGTAATATTCCATAAAGAGGTTTCCTCCATAGTGCAACGTAATTGTGGCTTGGTGCAGTCTTGTTCCTAACCGGTCAAGGTATAGCCGTATGACCATGTGTTTTATTTATTTAATACTCCACATGTATGGTATGAAGTGCGTTATTTGAAAGTGCATTGGCTCTTTTATAAATGCATTGTTTTTTTTAAATAAGACATATATGGTATGGTTAAGCTTCATATAATCAAATTACATATATGGTATACATAAGGTATATGATGGAAGTATATTGAGAGCCTACACTCTTAATTGATTTTTTTTAAGAAAACAAATTATTTTACAAAGACTTGCAATTACTGTAATCATTTTGAAGCACATAGTCATTTTTTAAGAATGCATTCACTCATATTTGTTGTGGGGAGTGGTTGTCACTAGTAAGGAGAACTATCCTGAGTGGTCCCAGAAGATTAAAAAACACTCTCATTTTCAATGAGTTTTGTAAAGGAGTCTATGAAGGTGTAGGAGACAATTTACTTGAAAAACCCACTTTAGGCAAGGAGCTTGCCATCAGTAAATGAAGAGGTGAGTCACCATATCTCTCCATTTTCAAATGCTTTTGAACCCTTAAAGAAATTGAAGGAATTGTATGACTCACACTCTAAACTTGAAGTTGTTCAATTGATGATTAGGTTGTTTAGTCTTGAATTGAAAAATGATGACCTTGTTGCCTTAGAATTAGAAGTAAGATCCATTATGGATGATATAAAATCCACTAGTGTTAAGATAGATATTCCTCTCATAGCTTATGTCAAGGCATTATATCCAACTTGTTCACACTATCTTGAGTCATTGAAAGCAAGTGGAAACCTTAAGGAGATTACCTTTTACTCCCTTGAGAAGAAGTTTGCTGAGAGAGAGAAGGCCTTTGGGAAGAAGATAACTCATCATTCTACTAAAGAAATTGTAAGGAGAAGAATCGTGCACAAGATTCTTCTATAGGATGAGGGGGCTGAAGACGAAGAGGAAGGAGGAATTTTAGAGGAGGGGGGGCAGACAATTCCAAGGAGAAAAGTTTGATCTTCATTGCATACGATGCAATAGAGATGGACATGAAGCTTCCACATGTAAGTTTCCTTGGGACTAAATTAAGTAGCAAAGAAATGAAGGGAAAGGTAAAGCAACTGACAAAGGGAAAGGTAAGGCACCCGAGTCCGTTGGCACATTGCAACATTGGAGTAACCAAAGACTTATTCAATGCTTCACTTGCTTCATGGAAATATGATTGGTTGCTTGATTTAGGAGCAACTTGCCACATGAATTTTAGGAGATATTTCTTTGAAGAATTCACTTACAATGTTGATGGAGCACTATATTTGTAGACAATTCAAAACTCAAGCACTTGACACCATCATACTCAAATTGCCTGGTCTTCCAAACTTTCTTCTACATGATGCTCTATATCTCCCAAAGTTGAGGAGAAACTTGTTGTCTTTGGTCCACATCTGCCAGCAAGGACGCTCCATTCATATGTTTGATGGCAAGGTTGAGGCCAAAAAAGCATCAGATCACTCAGTTGTCATGACAGGGATAGAAGAAGAAAGACTTTTGAAGCTGCAAGGAACCTATGCTTGTGCACAATGTTATAACTTACTTTTAGCCTTGTAATATTTTGTATTTTTCCTTTTATTTTCAAAATAATATATATATATATATATATATATATATATATATATATATATATATATATATATATATATATATATATATATATATATATAAAAGAGAGAGCGAGAGAGAGAGAGAGAGAAGGAAAAGATAGAAAAACAAATAAAGAGATGAAAAGGAAAGAGAAATAAATAAATAAAATCAAAAGAAAAAAAGAATAAGAAAGGGATAAAATAATAAAATAATATCCCTAGTATTGTGTTCGCATTCAAATGCCGCATCATTTTTATTTTATTTTAAATAATCATTAGAATTTTTAAAAGGATTATTTATATGTAATAAATTGATTTTATTGATTTTTCGGATAACATTTAAATATTGTTTGCATTTGAATCGATGAGATCGGGTCCGTCCAGATCAATGGACCTCGATCATTTGCGAGACCCCCGACATTGTCGACAATTAATGGAGGGGGGTTACAAAGTGATTTTCCCGATCCCGCCTTCAGGTATGTGATATCCCCACATCCATTGCAATACCCCCTGCCAGAAACCATAAACAACCTCCCCCCCACCCCCCCCCACACAATAAACCACCATTATTCCACTCAGTCCTTCCGTTATTACTCCCGCCAATTTCTCCTGTCCCTAGAATCTTCACTACATTTAACCATTACCATCTCCCTGATAGATTTATCAGATAACCATTATGCATTAATTTCCTGCCAACGTTCAAAATATTTAATTCCCCCTCGCCATTTACCATTAGCCAGTTTTTCCTATTATCATCATTTGATTTAAGGTCTATCCCTTTTGCAAATTCCCTTCTTTGTTGCATTATTCTTATAGTCGATATTTCCAACTCAAATTTGTAAGTGAACGACATCAATTTTCGAGCTTACGATCATCCTATTTCCAGGTAACTATTCTACTAATCCCCAACAATTATGTTTTCTTTCATGGGTTCTCATAAAGGAAAATCCAAAGTATTTGTTGACAGTCCAATGATTCCTTCTGTAATAAATTTAGATGAATTACCTTTAGTTGACACTAAATTTAAAACAGTAGAGACCAATTGCGAGTTTGACCTCTATGAACTGCACAATTATGCCTTTCAAAAATACAAGGATGCTAGTGATGAATCTTCATTCTAGTAATCCCTATTACCTTAATTTGTCTTCCCTCATACCTACCATTTTACATATTTCACTACCTGGTGTGAAGCTCACTATCTCCCAAGTCATAGATCTATCATTGCTCAAAATAGTGAAACCTTGTTTTATGTAACCCCTGAGTCAATTTTCCAATCCCTTCAATTGAATTGTCAAGAATCCCTACTTATGTTTTCTAATGATGCATTAATGGAGATTTACCAAAAACTTTCATTTTCTAAAATAGCTCATATTTTTGAATATTTTATTCCTAAGAACTTTGAATTACCTAGGACCAATCCTACATATTCTAATGCCATGTTCCTTGAGATGTCTAGGAAGGTCATTCCTTAGTTTCTTGTCTATTAGGATACCCCAGTGACCAATGGGTCGAGGAAGTAATTTTAGGATTGTTATCAGTATTTTCCTCTGGTAAAAAGCCTTCAGATGTGTTCAATTACAGTTAGATCCTTTAAGACATTATTCATGAGTAGTTTTCTAAGTTTAGTGTTGAAGGTTCTTTGAAGCATCAATAAATTTTAATCTACGTGTTCCTATATCATAAATAAAAAAATATTCAAGTTTCCTTTGTAGAAGATGGATATTACAGGCATCCCACAGTCAGTTATTCACTAGAATTCACTAGTCAGAAATACTTCTGAAGATTTCTCCTTTAGTGATTTTTTCAATCAATTCTTGTATCTATAAAATTATTTATTAAATGTTGAAATTGTTCCTAGGACTTCTACTAAATTAAAATAATTTTACATCTTATTGAATAGTTAAAGGTTGGAGACTGGTATTTATACCAGAATTTTATAGAAATTAGGATTTATGGATGTGAGCTACAACCATACAAGTTTCCTATCTTCTTCCCAATGAGAATTTTTTCTCTTGAATATATTAGACAAATGATGAATGTAGAAGATGTTCATTTTGTTTCTAGAAAACAAAAATATCAATTTAAATTGAAAGCACAGTTTGGCCCATTCATAACCAACACAAGAGCTGCAGGGAGAGAGGTAGATAATTTATTGAAACAAATGAAGTTCAAGTTGAGTTTCAATTGGTCTTATGACCCACTGCGGATTATATCAATAGTTAGAGTAGCATAGAAATCAACACCTTACATTCATGTGGCTGAACTAGAGATTGAGAAATTTTCCAATACATAAGAATGGGAGGAAAATATTTTACAGAAAGTCGGGGAAGAAATATCCATTCAAATAGTCTTAGAGAATCCAAAGACCTTAGAGAAAGAATTAAAAGACCAAGGAAAACTTAGTCACCATTAGGATCAGATTTACAACAAAAAACTTTCAAGGTCATGAAAAGAAGAAAGACAACAACTAATGAGGAAGAAGAGTCCTCATAAGTTTGGAATTCTAAATGGCCTTTTAGAATTGTTCTCACAGGAGAATCACCATTTCACTGCAGCATATTGAAGAAATCATATTAGCTTCTCCTTCTCCTGCTTCACCTTCTTCAAGGCAAAAAATTACTTGGGAAGCAATTGAGAGTACGCCAATAAACTTGTTATTGTATTCAGACACTCAACTATTTGTAGAAAAGGAATCATATCTTACAAGGCAGAAAATGAATGAAGTTTTTCAGCAAAGAGGTTCAAAGCAAATCTAGAGGACTGGTAGGTATATGTTAGTGTTTAGTGATCTGGACTACACAAGGTTGCATGAAAATATCCAACCTTCCCATGTGTAGATGTTATCAGGTAGATTGTTTCACATATTAATGTGAAGACTATGAATTTGAGCAATGCCAGCGGATATAATCTTGCTACTTTTCTGGCACCGGATTACCATCTTATGTACCATTTTCCCAAGCGAGAAACACTCATGTATTCATACTTCTACGCCACCAACAACTATGTGAGCATGAGGGACATTGTTGAGGCATGGGTGAAAGAGCCATCAAATTTTTGACACACGCACCAACACATACAAGACAAAGTATCTCATGAGGCCCTATTAGCTCTTGGTTATCCTAGCTTGCGGAATTTACGGTCAGTAGAGCATGGAGAGATTTCCTAAAGGGTGGGAAATATTTTGAACCAAGTGGTGAATGAGGGGAGGTCATTCAACTGGTCATACTTTTTGGCTCAACATTTAAGTATGCATATAGTGAATGCCTGAAATCCTCCCAAGGGTGGGAAAACAAGATTCTACATGTCTTCATATTTACCGAATGCAATATGTGCACACAATTCGTTCCTAGCATAGATTGGACTTGGACACCACGGGACCCTATCGTGGACATATATTGTAATATTTTCTCGGATTGCATCCACACAGGAGTTATAGAGAAGATAACTGACCACTTCCTCATTCGGCTATATAAGGTGATCTTTGAGGAAGAAGCACCTTGCATGTCAAGTGGGGAAATGGAAGCAGTACCGACGATCGTAGATTAGTTTGCCTCATTGGATGACACCTTCCTTGGAGTGTTCAGTGGATAGAAGTCACCACATATTTTACCAAGGTATGCCACTGATAAGCTTGTCATGCAAGAATTTGCATATCATCTCTCCACAGGGTTTTCAGTAGCTTTTCACAGGAATAAGAAAGCACCTTGGCCAACTCTTCCTATAAAAATTGGATTGTACAAGATCAAGAAATTGTAAGTCATGGATTTCGAAGGAAAGGTGATAAATAAGTTTGCATTCAGTACTCAAGACTTTAATTCATACAATTCCCATGGTATTTTCAAAGACCACTATGCGAGAATCCATTTCAGTGGCTAAGTAGGACATTTCATTGGCCAAAGGAGGATCCATGGAAGAATTGTTATAATCCCTTCAAGTCCCATGATCCGGTCAGTTTTGCAATAAATTCATGGGTGACTCCACAGAATTAAGCTACTTTGGAAGAAATACTAGTAGAATGGAGAAACCACACGCATGACAATGGAAAGAGGAAGGTTTCATACAATCTAGGGGGAGAATGAAGCAGCAAGATGAAAGCGGATCTAGATATTATGAAAGTGACTTTAGCAATAAAGGCAAGGAGGAAACAAAGGATGCAGGGAGAAGAATGAGGGAAGAGGGAAGAA
This sequence comes from Pinus tabuliformis, assembly GCA_031772625.1. Taxonomy (NCBI): domain Eukaryota; kingdom Viridiplantae; phylum Streptophyta; class Pinopsida; order Pinales; family Pinaceae; genus Pinus; species Pinus tabuliformis. The sequence continues at coordinate 589,571,346 of CM062806.1, forward strand.
CAGAAGAGATTGGAGGAAGAAAATCATAATCAAGAATAATAAGAAAAGAAGAAGCAAGAGGAAGAAGAAATGTGAAGCGTAATAGCAAAAGAAACAACACAGAAACAAGTTGAAGTGAAAGAATAAAATCGAAAACCAAAGGAGGAGAGTAGAAGGATGCAGAACCAAGAGCTTGCTCAATAGATTGAAGAATTTATTGATATCATAGACATGGAGGAGGAACCAAAGCTACATAATCAAGATGTTGACATGATGCCTAGCACATAGTAGGTCATCATTTAGTCTCCAACCCCTCCAGCAGCAAAGTTAGCTCCAAGCATGGAAGAGGAAGTTGTTCCTCTTAATGATGATTTGGTTGTGGACATGTACAATATGTTATATGATGAACTCCAAAAGAATATCATACAAGAGCGTAGGAATTATTTTTCGGATGACCTCGCATTATGTGCATTTATTAGAGAAAGGGTGATCATGGGGGACACCAGGAAGAATCTCAATGCCATTTCCACAACCAACTTGGCCTTTACAGGTGTAGAAAATGTGAACACTGAGTATTTGATGGTCGATGACAAGAAATTGGCAAAGAACTTGCGGGCTCCTAGGCAAGAGGTTGAACATCTCTGCATAGCATCTCAGAATGCAGCTTACACATAGGCCTATCTAGAGGAGATAGAGGTAATGATACTGGGTGAAGTATAGACACTTGGAGATACCATGACGAATCTTTATGAGGATATTGTTACCATGGGTTGTTGTCCACATGTATGGCTTGCAACAAAAGTGTACAGACTTTTTCTAAACTCTTAGGAAGGTGCAAGTTGCCATCGTTTCCCTACATGAATTGCCAATGCAATATAAAGGAGCATCGCTTGACTTGGGAAAGAAAACAAAGAAATGGGTAGGGTTGTAGAAATTGAGAGTTCGGATGCTCATCCAGAACAACAAACATCTCGCCTCGTTCATTGGTAACATTCAGAACTCGTAGCACGGTTATAAAATAGTATGGATTTCTTTGTGAACTCACACAGGATCCCATCACTTGGCTCACTCATTGAAGCAAAACCCAGGAACCAGGTGAGGCAGGAGATCAAAGAATACTTGGAGCATCATAGGTAGATTGCCACCAAGGAAGATTTGAAGTTGAAAGACCAGATCATGCAGAAGTACATCAATGGTCATGTCCAAGTGAACACAATTTTTCTCCTACTCTAAAAGCAAGCTCAAACAGGTTCCAAATCATTGTACCAGGATTCCATGGAGGCAAGATTTTGCTTCCAACAAGACACCATTGCACAATTTAGGGTTCCATCACACAATACCAATCTTGGAACTGATACGTGATCGAAATACATCAAGTGGAAGTTGTTGAGCTAGATTTTCCCCAAATTCAAACATGATAGTGTTTTTTCTATAAGGTTGTCTAGTGCGCTCTACCCAATATTGTCTCATATGGGTACGAGTAATTGTAATATTATTTGTAATTAAATTGTAGGTGAAATTCCAAGTGTCAATTGTGGAATGTGAAGAGTCATGATGTAATTGAAAAGTTATTTTGTAAAGAAGTTGAAGAGTTAGGAGGGAAGATTAAGAGTCACAAAGGGGAGTTGAAGAGTCATACCCTATTTTTATAAATATAACCTCATAACTCATGTAAATGGATTTTGGGGAGCCAAGATTTTGGTTAGAATTAGGGTTAGAATTAGGAGCTTGGGATTTTTGTGAGAGCCTTGGCTTCTCTGTAGCATAGAGTGAGTATCTTTCTTTGGAGGAGTAGGAGAAGTTGGCTTCACATTCCACTATTGAAACTAGTAGTTCATCTATGGTGTATGTATGAATGGAACTTTCACTTAATGAAAACTCTAAGCCGACATGTTTTCATGCATATGTTGTAAATATAGTAGGACTATTATTATTGCATTTGTGATGTATGTTATTTCACTTACGCTTATGCTTATGAACTATTTCCTTTGCATTGGTATGAATCTTGCTGAATGTGTATTGTTGTATAATTCCATGACTGTTAAATTGTGAACTATTTCACATATTAGCTTGTGATGTCTTTTATGCTTGTGTGATCCTTTCAAGTTGTGTATTATTATAGACTTATAACAGGCTTGCTTGTTTCCCTTTTGTGTGTTGATCAGCTTGATTATTCATCTATAAATATGTCTTTAGCATGTCTCCCTTCTTCACCACTTTCTCCATCATCTTTCCATGGTATGATAAGATACCTACATCTACAATTCACTCTTGAAAAGATGACATCAATTCGACCTACAAATATATGAAATGATACCAATATACCCAATAACTGTAAATAATCACCAAAAAAACGAGATCTGAATATAGATAGAAGTGCTTATTTATTTATCAAATCCCTGAGGTAGGACAACACCATACATTCACTCCTTAAAGAAGGAGAACACTCCACAAGCCATATGCTTGTCCATACAATATTCCTTCACATCTCTCAAGGGGGAGTCTCTAGCCTCTATATAGGCCTCATACATACAATACCATGGGTCATTACCATGGTTCCCTCAATACCATCTATATAGTACAATGGACTTGTTACATTATTGCTAACTACTTGTGGTCCCTTACATGATACGTGTTAACCACTTTATTTATTATTATGGCCCATCCCATTATTACATTATTCCCTTGGGTACCTCCCTTTGTACCCCATACTATTCCCCCTAGGTATACTACATTCCACCCCCCTTAAACATGTTTCATCCCTGAAATATAAGAAGAACACAAATAATAAGATCTACTCAAAAGAGTAGTCCACTGGTACCATGCACATGCATCTAGCCATCCAAGAGAAAGGTGAACCCTCGATCTAGCTCGTGCCTCGCTCACTTGAGATGAAAGTAGACCCTGGCAGCTCTTTTGTGTTGATTTTTTTTGGGTGGATCATTGCCCCTCTCTATCTGTCATGCGGGGGTTGTTGTCCTTGTTGATGATTTGTTGCCATCTTGTGGTTTGTTTTCTTACGGGGTGATGTGGGTGGTGATATGCTAAAGTTTTAACCAACATTGTATCTTTCTTTAATTCACCACCTAATGGAGCCTGATTGGTATCTGGTACATGTTCTGGCATCTGTTGTTGTTTCTTATCTTCCAATATTACTTCAACCACAGATTCCTTATCTGATGTATCCGTACCTATAACATTTTCTGCTTCAGCCTCCTTGGACTCTACCTGATTTTCTTGTACCTGGTTTGATGTCTGTGTTTAGTTGTCGACACTCAAGGGCTCATCATCTGCTGTGTCAATCCCTGGAACATCTTCTGCTTCAGCCTTCGTGGCTCTACCTGTTTATTAATGGAAATATCCTGTAATGTAATTTTCTTCTTTTTATACGAGAGCTTCAGGAATTTCTTCTACACATTAATATTGATAGTACCCATAGATTCCATCCAAGGGTATCCAAAAACAACATCCACATTAACCATATCTGAAGCATAAAAATTAGAATGCAATACATACTTGTCCATAGAAATCTTCAAATCTTTATAAACTTGCACCTGCTCATTATTAACCTATGTGTGCTCCATTTGTTTAGCTAGAATTTGCAATCTTTTTACCAAATTAACATTTATAAAATTTTGCTTGCAACTAGGATTTACAGACACAATGATATTTTCCTTCTAAATATATCCATGAACCTGTAATAAGGAGATACTAGTAGAAAATAACCCCTTACATGTCTCATTCCCCTGTTTTCAAGTATGAGACTATTTGTCCAAAAGGACTTTTTCAAATTCTTCATCTAAAAATTTGAACACTTGGGTGCCAAGTGAGTGCCACCATATGACAGCATATTCTTTCAAAGTAAGACATAGGAAACTTGTCCAAGATTTCGGATGGTGTTTCTTAAGATCTTTTATGAATTCTTCAATAATAGGACCATTATCTTTTCCTGTAAAAATAAGATCTTTTCTGGGTTTTTTGGTTGTCTTCTTTCCAATATGAGACCATTTGTATAACAATAGTTTTTCAATTTCATCAGCACTACATAACTTCATAAACTCACTGTCAAGTGATTTCCACCATATAGGAGCCTCATCTTCCAAATAATACCCTATTTTTTCCTTCCAATACCCTGGAAAGTCACTCTTCTTCTCTCGTATAAATTTTTCAACACTCGGCCCATCATTTTTTCCTGAAAACATATTGTAGGTGAAAATTTAAAATGGCCACAATTCGGTAAGTTTTGCTCAGAATCCTTATTATGAAATGTTTTCAAAATTTGAATGATCATTCTGCATCTACCCATGTAATAGAAATCCCGATCAAGACGCTAGAATTTCCGATTCACGCGGAAACTGTCCCGCCGTCACAAAAATTTCGGGCAAAATTTTTTTTTATTAAATTAGTGATATCTCCCTCATTCAGACTCCGATTTGACCGATTTTTTTTAAATTGTGTATTTTTTCGCAAAGAACCCAGATCTGTTATTAGATTATGCAAATGTTGCCCCAGAACATATAGATCTGATCTGCAAACTCGTCGCCTCAAAAAAATGTCTGCAACACAACTAATTTTTAAATCAACGATATCTCCTTCATCCTAACTCCGATTTGGCCGATTTTGTTTTTCAAATTGGGTATTTTTTCACAAACAACCCAAATATGCAATTAGATTCTGAAAATTTTGTACTAGAACGTACAGATATGATCTGAAAACTTGCTGCCCCAAAAAATGTTTGTAACACAACTAATTTTTATATCAATGATATCTCCCTCATCCGGACTCCGATTCGGTCGATCTTTTTTGTTTGAAATTGGATATTTTTTCACAAACAACCTAGATCTACAATTAGTTTCTACAAATTTTGCACCAGAACGTACAAATCTGATCTGCAAATTTGTCGCCCAGAAAAATGTCTGCAAAAATAAATAAATAAAATTTCACTCTGCCCAAGAAAGTGCTCTGATACCACTTGTTATGGATCTGACCTGCAAATATATAAAATGCTACTAATGTACCCAATAACTATAAATAATCACGAAAAATAATGAGATCTGAATATAGATAGAATTGCTTCTTTATTGATCAAACCCTTGAGGTAGGGCGACACCATACATTATTCCTTCACATATCTCAATGAGGAGTCTCTAGTCTCTATGTAGGCCTCATACATACAATACCATGGATTATTACCATGGTTCCCTCAATACCATCTATCTAATACAATGGACTTATTACATTATGCTAACTACTTGTGGTCCCTTACATGATACGCGTTAACCACTTTATTTATTACTATGGTCCATCCCATTATTACATTATTCCCTTGGGTACCTTCCTCTCTACCACATACTATCCCCCCTAGGTATACTACAACATCAATTCAAAAAACCCCCTAGTTTATGATAGTGCATATTGATCCATTGACCAAGCCGAAACTAGGTGAAAAGATGGGAGAGGGGCTCAGTGACTACCCAATTGTGTAGTTCAAGAAGTCAGGGGTGAACATTGAGCCTTGATACTATGAAATGTATAGTCTAGGCTAAGCTAAGGAAGAAAACTATGCAATTATGGAGGTCAGTGTGATACGCTGAGAGGATGGGCACTAGATTATCACATTACGTAGTTCTGTGAGGCAAAGGAGGCTGGGCCATTGCACAATTGTGTAGCTCAGGGGGTTAGGGGATGAGCTTGAGGCTAGATATTTTGCAATGCACAGTTGAGGTCAGGCTGGGAAGATGGATTGCATAATTTCGGGAGCCAAGGTCGAGACCTGAGCACTGGAACTGCAGAGTGCAGCAGTCCTAGGAGGCGGGGACTGTGCATTGCGTAGTGTCAAGAGGAAAGGTCACAACTAGAGTACTAAGACTGTGCAATGCAGAGTTCATAGAGGTTGGGTGAAGCTAAGTTGCTTGGTTGGGAAGCTTTTCAAAAGTTAGCTAAGTGCGAGATCAGTGACGCTAATGTGAATAGTGATATGGCTTCAACTTTGATCACACACTTAGAATACTTAATGACACAAAAACATAGATCATCTAGGACACATGAGAAATTAATTTCCCTTAATGCGACAACTTATTACAAGTGCGACACTTAAGATACAATTTTCGATGACTGTGACAGTACTCACTCAACAATGCTTAAAACTTTGGAAATGAGTGCGAAAAATGTTTATGTGGTTATATTAAATCATTTTCACAAAGTTAGCCCCTTGAAACCACCAAAATAGGCTTATACACATTGTATGACAACTAACATGTGAAAATATTACATTTTTCATATCTTGCAAATGTGACCGAAACACTTCAGGAAAACACATGGAATGAGTTTCGATGTTTGTGAAAACAATGTACAAGACCAAGGAAGGCTCTAAATTTGGGTGTAGGCCAAAATTTTGGAGGGTGTTGTAGTAGCGACAACGCTTGGCGACACATTGCTAGAATTCCATCTTCTCTACTTTAGTTAACTCTCTTATGCAGGGTCTTGGTTCTTCAAGGAGTATTGACTCATAACGTATATTACTTTGGTCTACCCACTTACCCCCATGAATAGACATGGTCCCTTTTATGCCTTCTCGGTTGAACAAAACATAGGATTCAATAATATCACAATGTTTCCAATTGGGAAGGGTAGTGAAGTTCGTGAAATTTAGATTTTCAAAGTATGATTTTTCATCTCTAGTGTTTCTCCACTTCCAGTGGGCCTAAATAGTACCTCGATGGAGTCACTATAGGAACACAAACATTTCTTCGCTGCCAGTGAGCCTGGTCAATACCTTGACAGAGTTTCTTGCTTCACCTCTCTACACAATAATCCTTTCTCTTCTTTCACTTTTATTTATTTATTTTTATAGGACTATGAATTGGCACTTATTCATTTAATGGGTGGAAAAGGGATCTTGACTTATTGAGAGCATGAGAGATTGTTTCTTTAGAGAATGATATAGAGACCTTTGATTTAGGTTTGTTTGTTTATATTTTTCCCCTTCTCCACTTCTACAAATTAGATAAGTGTGAGAACATTGAAACACAAAGAACCGAGTATGGGCATAAGGTTTCCTAAATAGAAACAAGTTCATGGTTTGACCCAAAACTCTCATCGTGGATGGATCATGTTTTCCATCGGAACTTCATCGACCAAAATATGAAACCAACAGAAGGAATATGGATTGGAGGTTGGCCAAATGCTGAAGTGTCACAAGACTCTTTTCAATTCAACCACACATAAAGAATCCAAAAAACACATTCACACACAACATGTTGGGTGTGGAGCCTAATTATCTTCTATATTCAAAGGTATCGCCGCATTGGACCCTAGTTCGTAATCGTTGCTGCTCATAAAATATTCACTATAGAGGGGGGTCTAGGGGGGCGACTGCGACCTTTGGGAGCCCCCTCCTGGCAGGGGGATCAGGGGACAGTGCCCCCGAAGCTAAGAATATATGTAAAATTGCCTTGTAAAATGTTGTAATTTCGTAGTCAATCTGGGCCGTTCATTAGGCAGATATCTGATGATAAAAGTTATGTTTAATTTAGGGTTTTTTACCCTAGAAGGCAACCCCTCACTATATATGAGGGAATTGTATTGCATCTATGTAGATCTGTATTCTGAGTGAGGAAGAGAGAGGAGATTGAGAGCGAAGAGGGAATTACAAGGGATCTGTTGTAGGTTGTATCTCTTTAGTTCGCTGGATAATATGAAAAGAAGGACTGACTGTTTCTCCGTGGACATAGCCCAAACTGGGTGAACCACATATATATGTGTCTCTCTTGTTTTATGCGTTTTTTGTGTTTATATTTCTGCAATATTTTATGTGTTCCATTTCTCTATAATATATAATTTTCTACCAGTGTCAGAGCCCAAGGTCTATTTGGCTAATAAACTCGCAGGAGAGAAGATTTCCTGGCTCGAGCGGGAACAATGGCAGAAGATGGTAGGTTTAGGGTTGAAAAATTTAATGGCCAAAACTAACAGCTGTGAAAGATGTAGATGGAAGATTATTTATACCAGAGAGATATGTACCAACCATTGAGCGGAAAGACAAATAAGCCAATGAGTATGACAGACACAGAATGGGATATTCTAGACAGAAAAGCACTTGGAACAATACGATTGTGCCTAGTGGCATCGATAATGTTTAATATTTCAAAGGAAATGACAACAGAGGGTTTAATGTAAACATTGACCAAACGATATGAAAATCACTCGGCCTCAAATAAGTTATTTCTTATGAAGCGCTTATTTAATATGAAGATGTCAGAAGGTGGATTTGTTGCTGATCATTTAAATGAGTTTAATACAGTTACCAGTCAGTTAAGTTCTTTAGGGGTAACTTTTGATGATGAAGTTAGGGCTTTGTGATTTCTGTGCTCATTTCCAAAAAGTTGGAATGGTTTAGTTATGGCCATTAGTAACTCTATCTCTGGATCTAGTCTTTAAATTTTGATGATGTTGTCGGTGCAATCTTTAGCGAGGAAATGCGACGGAAAATCTCTGGTGAGACATCAGGTAATGCTTTGACTGCAGAGACTAGGGAAAGAAAAATGGAAAGAGGAAAGAGCCCTGGATATCACAGTAAGTCAAGAAAAGGTAGATCCAAGTCTAGATCAAGGATAGTATGCTGAAAATGCAAGAAGAAAGGACACCTGAAGAAAGACTGCAAGTCTCTAAAGTTAAAAGAAGGAGACGTGCAACAAGAAACTAATCATGAAGCAAATGTAATAGGTGATGTGTTACAAGATGATTTGATTCATTAGAAAATATTATTGTTGCGTGGGTGGTAGATTCAGGGGCCTCATTCCATGCCAGCCCTGATAAGAAACATTTTTATGATTATGTTCAAGGAGATTTTGGACAGGTTCGATTGGGTGCTGATAAACCCTATAAAATCATTGGAATGGGTACAATTTTTATAAAATAGCAAAATGGAAATTAGCAGCTATTGAAGGAGGTAAGGCATGTTCCAGATCTGAAGAAAAAATTGATTTCAACAGGGTAGTCGGGAGGTGAAGGTTGCGTAACTACTTACACAAATAAAACCTGGAAGGTCACTAAAGGATCCCTGGTAATAGAGAAAGGAGGAAAGGTTGGTACATCGTATTTATGCAATGGTATTTCTAATTTTTTTAATGCTTTAACCTCTGTAGGAGAAGATATGGCATTGTGGCATCATAGGCTTGGGCACATATGTGACATGGGGATGCAGATTCTTCGCTCAAGAAATTTGTTGCCAGGTTTGAAACATGTTGATTTAAAATTCTGTGAGAATTGTGTTTATGGAAAATAGAAGTGTCAGATTCCTTAGAGTTGGGAAAGAAAATAAGAGCAAAAAATTAGATCTTGTGCATACAGATGTATGGGGACCTGCTCAAGTATCATCTCTTGGTGGCTTTAATTATTATGTTACTTTTATTAATGATGCAACCAGAAAAACCTGGATTTATTGTATTCGAAATAAATCTGATGTATTTGATACTTTCAAGAAATGGAAATCTTTGCTTGAAAATGAGACAAGAAAAAGGTTGAAGTGACTCAAATCAAACAATGGAGGTGAATATTGCAGCAAATAGTTCGATAGATATCATTCAGAGAATGGAATTCATAGAGAGAAGACAGTTCGAAGAACACCACAAGAAAATGGTGTGTCAGAAAGGATGAACAGGACAATCATGGAGCGTGCAAGGTGCATGAGATTGCATGTAGGATTGCCTTTACAATTTTGGGTAGATGATGCAGATACTGTTGTTTATCTAATAAACAGAGGACCTTCAAGTTCCTTGGATGGTGGTATTCCAAAGGAGGCATGGACAAGTAAAAATGTAAACTACTCTTTTTTAAAGACTTATGGTTGTGAAGCCTTTGTCCACATTAATAAAGAAAATAGAACAAAGCTTGAGGCAAAATCAAAGAAATGTACCTTTATCGGATATGTTGTTAATGATTTTGGTTATTGCTTTTATGATTTTGAAAAACACAAAATCATTAGGAGCAAAGATGCCATATTCAATGAAAATGTTTTGTATAAGGATCAGTTGCAGGAAAAGAAATAGAAAAAAGAAAAAAGATAACACACAGAGCTTGACGAGATCACAAGAAAAATGATGGTGCCTGAAAATCATAATGATCAACAGCCAGAACAACAACCACAACAGAAACAAGCACCTCAAACACCTGAAAGTGGTGTTAGAAGAACTACCAGGATAAGTAGACCCCCTGAACGATACTCTCCTTCATTATATTATGTATTTTTGATTGATTCTAGTGAACCAGGATGTTATGAAGAAGCAGTGTAGGTAGAAACAAGGAAGAAGTGGGAGCAAGCCATGAAAGAAGAGATGGACTTCTTAGCACATAACTAGACTTGGGACTTAGTCAGGTTGCCTGCATGTAAAACAACATTGAAGAATAAATGGGTTTACAAGTTGAAGGAAGAAGATGGAGGTAGAAAAAGGTATAAAGCCAGACTTGTTGTTAAAGGATTTGCACAGAAAAAGGGTATAGAATTTGATGAGATATTTTCTCCTGTTGTTAAAATGACTTCAATCATAACTATTCTAAGTCTAGTAGAAGCTAAAGATTTGCATCTTGAGCAGTTAGATGTAAAGACAACATTTCTCCATGGGGATTTGAAGGAAGAGATATATATGCAGAAGCCACAAGGATATGAGGTAAAAGGGAAGGAGAAATTAGTGTGCGAAGAAGAGATTGTATGGCTTAAAACAGGCTCCAAGGTAGTGGTATCTAAAATTTGACAGGTTTATGTCTGAACAAGGTTATACTAGATGTCATTCTGACCATTGTGTTTATCTCAAAAGGAAAAATGATGGTAGATATATTATATTGTTATTATATGTAGATGACATGCTTGTTGCAGGTTCTAACATACAGGAAATAAATGCATTCAAAAGAAAATTGGCAAACTCATTTGCAATGAAGGATTTGGGTGCTGCAAAACAAATCCTTGGTATGAGAATAACTAGAGACAGGAAGAATCGCAAATTAACATTGTCTCAAAGTGAGTACATAGAAAAGGTGTTGAAAATGCTTAATATGCAGAATGCAAAACCAGTTAGTATACCTTTGGCTAGCCATTTCAAATTAAGGAGGAGTGTCCCAAGACTCGGGAAGAAATGGCTCATATGTCTAAAGTTCCATATGCATCAATAGTTGGAAGCTTAATGTATGCAATGATCTACACAAGGCCTGATATTGCACATGCAATGGGAGTTGTAAGCAGGTACATGAACAATCTAGGAAAATAACAATGGATGGCGGTGAAGTGGATTCTCAAGTATTTGAGAGGTACCACAAATAAAGTATTATTCTTTGGTGGTTCAAACATTGTTCTACAGGGATATATTGATGCAAATATGGCGGGTGATAGAGATAATAGGAGAAGCACAACAGGGTATGTGTTTACTGTAGGTGGAACAACTCTCAGTTGTGTCTCAAAATTGCAAAGTGTTGTTGCACTCTCAACAACAGAAGCATAGTATGTTACGCTACAGAGGCTAGTAACGAAATGATTTGGTTACAAAGCTTTCTGGATGAATTGGGTAAGAAGCAGGAGTTGTACAGTGACAGCCAAAGTGCCATACATCTTACAAAGAAATCTGCATTTCATTCCAAGACTAAACATATACAGCTCAAGTACCATTTCATACAGTTAGCGTTGGAAGATGGACAGTTGAAGCTGGAAAAGATACACACTAGCCAGAATCCTGTAGATATGCTAACAAAAGTTGTAACCAGGGAGAAACTAAGAATTTGCTCAGTTTCAATTGGTCTTCAAGTATGATGAAGAAGATGAGAAACAGCCAGGTCCAAAGTGGAGTCATTGTCCAGCAAATGAAGCAGTGGTGGAGTTGTTATAATCAGTCTCCAAGTGGGAGATTGTTGGGTGGGACAAAAATAGGTTTGAGTCAGGCTAACAAGACAAACAACATCACTTAGGGTCTTGGGGAAAGACCAACTCGATAACCTCCTCGCAGTGATCTTCGGTGACAAACTGATACCATGCTTAATACTACGCTATTGTGTCCCCGTACTATTTGGTGACATCTTTGTTGAAGCGAACCCTTGCCTCCATGGCTTCCAAGTATATGATTTTGAAACCTTTGTTCAGCTCATTTTGAAGCATGCACAACATTTTCTTGAGTGTGGCTAGACCATTGATGTACCTTTGCATGTTCTCTGTGTTGAGCTACAAGCCATCACTGGTGGCTTCACGCATTAGCTGCTCTATGTCCTTGTCGACATCCAGCATGACTTGGGTCTTCCTCATGGTTTGGGTGAGGGTTCTGATGGAAGGAATCTTGTGCGCCCGCACTATGACATCCAGACTCTTGAATAACCCTACATAGGAAGCCTCAATACTAGTGATGAGCGGAGGGAGTTACTGATAGTTCCGGATCAACATTTGAATCTGTGCTTTGTCTAGCTAGCATTCGACTTCATTCTCTTGTGCAAGTAAAGTGGGTCTCCCTTGTACCTCATTGTCCATTCTTGCATGTTGGCAATAGTAGAGTGAATGTCTTTGAGAGTTTGGGCTATTTTCACACATTGCTACTAAAAATTGTATAAATGGACAACTACTTTGTGCACGATGACAAATCTTCTATACACTATCCGCATGGTGGCCTCCAAAGTTGATATATCCACCACTATTGTTTTCTTCATCTCTATCATGGCGGATCCTATGGACTGCTATGTTATTTGATTGGCCTCTTGCAAGTCCTTCACCATTCGATCATTCTCTGTTATCAAGAACATGACCTTTGAACTCGTGGCTTCTGCATATACCTTAGAAGCATCAACCATGGAAATTGGATGTCTTCTAACATCTGGTACAATCACCTTTTCGTCTATGTGCGCAGGTGATGTATGATCATCCGGGAGTTGCTTTCTTCATGCCTATACAATCCTCTGCTATGACTCGTCAAATGCCAGATTGTACACATCCGTCACTGGATCATCATCAAGGAGAACCTCTCCTTGTTTGATCGGTATTGGTTGTGGTTCTGGAGGTGGTGGACACTGTGGTGTGATCTTGGCTACCCTTGGCATGAGATCGATGTCTTGGTCCTCTAGCTCCTGTTCCATCTCCATGTTCGTTGCCTCAACCAATTGATCAACTTGCTGAGAAAGTACTCAAAACTGCACCTGCTCACCCTCTTCTTCATCTGCTGGCTACTCTACTATCTCAACTTGTATCTCCATAATTTTCTCTTTCAGTGCGCCTTGTCCTTCTTGTTGTTCCTACTTCTACCTTTCTTCCCTTTCTCTCTTCCTGAGCTCTTGTTCTATTTTCAACTTCTTCTCCATCTCCCGCAATCTTCTTTCCGTCTCTTCTAACCTTTGCTTCTCTCTTCTCTTTCGTTCTACTCTCCTTTCGCGTTGTCTCCTCTTTGCATCTATCTCTAAAGCTACTCTCTCAAAAAATGGATCTTCTTTGAACTTGTAGCTTTGCTCAGCCTCTACGCTCTGGGAAATCTTCCTCTTGCCTTTATCTTGCGCCAGTTTGCTACTCACTGCTACTGTTGATGTTGCTTCCTATGGTGTTGTTGCCTGTAGTGCTACTTTCCATTCTACCGCTATGGTGACCGATTCATTGAGACTAGAGAAGTTATATCAATACTCCAAGGATCTTCCTCTAGCCAATCACATGCCCCATGGATCCATGGGTAGTACACCTTTGCACAATGGTTCTTGCATTGTAGTGGGGATCATACAGATTGAAACTATTGGTTCCGAACCCAAACTTCTTCAAGTCCTTGGTCTCAACATTTACATCTTTCAAGGTACGGATCTCGTACAACCGAATCCAGAAAGGAAGAGTGGGCCATTGTGCCTTCTTCCTCCTATGCAGTCTTGCTGATAGCCCTGTGGAGATGTGGTATGCAACCTCTTGCATGAGCAGCTTGTCTGTGGCAAACCTCGGTAGCTCATGCGGAGGCTTCTCAATGCTAAACATCTTGATAAAGGTAACCACACTCTATGGGGTCCGGGGCAACACCCCAAAAAATTTTGGTTTTGGACCCTATGTTAGGTTGGGTGGACCCACCTATGGTTTTGTGCATGATTTTCGCACATGGCTTTGGACGCGATGGCTTTCGGTCCATGGTTTTGGACACGATGGTTTTCGGTCCATGGTATTGGATGCTTCCGCATGTATAAATATGTATTGTATCATTCAAAGGAACATAATGAAAAATCAAGCTAGTAGTCCCAGTTTTGGGATCCAGGGGAAAATCTCTGTGTATATGTGTTTTATGTGATATGCTCTCATATTGTTTATTTTCTATGTTTTAGAATTCATATGCAGGTAATTTATGTACGGGGTTAAAACCTACAAAATGGATCTCAATGCAAACATGCATGACGACAACCTAAGTATCCCATCAACATACAACAAAGGGATCTCAAAACATAACATGACAAATCATGACAACAAGTACATCACATAGACGATTCCGCGTCACATCAAGCAGTAATCATGAAAACAAGTAATAAACAAGATCCCACATCAAGCATCAATAGGGATCTGTGCAAAACAATGCATAGCAAAAGAAGTACATGAACACACAACATATACCTCACAACCAAGGGCCATCTGAAGAAGCAAATGTCAAACTGCTGAATTTGTTCAGACCATCGATCTCACGGCATCAATTACATGAAAATCACTGCTTGCACATGAACGTAAACACCTGCACTAGCACTTAGAAAAGTGGCTGAAGAATAAAATGAGAAAATGAAAAATCTGAATGCACCATTAGATTTGTGGTGTCGAATAGTGCAAAATCGACTGTCCAATTTCTTAATTTTGAGAAATTGAGAATCTAGGGCTCAAGGAATCTTTTAGATTCCCCCTAGATTCCTCAAATACTCTGCTCCATAGGTAGATTGGAAATCTGCAACTCCAAAGGCAAATCTGACCTCGCCATTGCGACCCCTATGGAAAACCATGAAAAACAACTGTAAACTTGACTATATTCCGACATGGAGAAAAATTACCTCCTCGAGAAAATTTCAAGGATCATGGCTCCACTCCCTATTTCTGCAGTGATCATGGTTCCACCTCCATACTGAAAAATGGCCGAAAAATTAAAAACTTTGATGGAGAAACAAACAACGACATTGCATTCCTGGTGTCGAGAAGTGTTGAAACCATATAAAATTTGTCAAAATTTGACAAAGTGAAAATTCACCCCGCTTGCAAAACACTGCCTCGAATTACAGCCAAGATTATGCCTCCTCTATCTCGAAATCC
Organism: Pinus tabuliformis; assembly: GCA_031772625.1. Classification (NCBI taxonomy): domain Eukaryota; kingdom Viridiplantae; phylum Streptophyta; class Pinopsida; order Pinales; family Pinaceae; genus Pinus; species Pinus tabuliformis. The sequence goes on from CM062806.1 coordinate 589,586,596, forward strand.
ATGCCCACTCCTGGTTCCTCCATCTGTCCCTGAACTACGTGCAAATGAGGTTTAAATATTATTTTTCGGGTGGATAGAACATGAAAGTTTATTGGGGCGCAATGGTTAAGTTAAGGAAATTGTTGAGGAGGGGTTGGGGGATCAAATTCCACCCCTCCTTTTTTAATTACATAATGGTTTGTTTAATCAAAGTGGGGGTAGGTGTGCTGGTCCAGTGGCTCGCTCTCAATAATTCCCTCCATAATTCATTACCCACCTGCACATTTTGATGGCGTGTTAAAAGTTGTGTGGAGGGGGTCGTTGGGGTTCAATTAATGGTGATTGTTGTGACTTCATATGAGACCGCCCAGTGGGGGCTAGCCCTCATGGCCAGGCGGGTTCAACTCTCGCTGACCTCTCCTTAATATATAGTATGGTGAAGAGGCGTGGGTGGTGGGGTTGGTGGCCCACCACTGCCCTTTTTATATTATTTTTTTAATTTTTATATCAAAATGGCCCTTTTTCAAAAGATTAGGATTTTAGGCTGAAGGAGACAAACTAATGAGGTGGAAATTTCTTCTAGAATCTAGCCGAAGTTGGCCAGATTCCATCCATCAGAAAAGTTCAAATTGTGGCCTCCTTAAGCCTGCCTAGTCAGCGAAAATTCAATTGAACTTTGACTACTTTTAACTCCTTCATCTAGACTTAGATTGATGAATCGTTCGCACCACCATGATCATGAAAATGAGATATTTAACATGAATCTGGTTCGAACATAATCCAAACACTTTTATTTTTGAGCTTCCCTGAGTCCTCTTTGTCCTGTGTGTCTCTGGAGCCACCTGGATCAACTTGTAACACACCATCACCCTTTGTTTTTTTTAGGGAGGTCCTCCATAAGTGTTCAAGATGTTTCCTCACCTCTAATCTAGTGTTCTTCTCTCACATGAGTTAAAATAACAATGCTTTTTGATCCTTTAGGTTTTTTCACAATCACAAGTTTTCTTACCTCCTTTAGATCAAATATTATCCCTAGTATAATTGTGCACTAATGTAATATCTAGTACTCTAGGACATGGAGATAAGTTGATGAAGAGTGTCAAGAGAAGGAGAAGGTCCAATGTGCTACCCATCTCTAAGATAATATGGTCAAAACAATGTATAAGAGGTCCCTCTTCTTCCCCTATTTATATAAGAGGACAAGCAATCCAATGACGTAAGGTAAGGCTAAGCCTCTGTAGGTAGCCCAGTCTTGTACAAAATCGTATGCCCTCAATAAAAAAAAGGCCTACAGATTTCTAGGATAGATAAGGAGAATATTAAAGTATTAAGCATCAACACCCCCATCTCCGAGTAGCCATGACTCATGATAGCCACTTGTCCTCACTCTAGATTCATTCTATAATAGTTTGTTCTAGACAATCTCTGAATTTCTTGTACATATTCCAAGGGAAACCATTATTTTTTATTGTTAAATATGTTTTATTAGATCTTCCCCAAGAAGTGAATGGAAATTGGTAAAGAGACTCGTTGCAATAGGAAAAGGTCCATTCTGGGTATTTTTCTTAGCAGCAGAAAGCCTGGAGGTGAAGCTATTTGTTAAGATATTCCCTTGTTGTATTCATTAGTATAGGACCATAACTTGAGTATGGGGCACCCATGTCTCTTTAAAGGAAATCATTTGTTTTCATGTTAAAGAAATGATGATTGGGAGCTCTTTGGAAAAGGGACCTATAGCCATTACTACTCCAAGAATTTGGTTCGATTGTTATGGAACACAAGCACTGATTTCCAACATGGTACAATTCATGTCCTTGGCTAGGGATCAACTGTATACATTTTGGAAGCCACTAAGGTAGCTTTAACAAAACAAGTTTTGCATGTAGAGCACACTTTTATCTCTCTGACTGTCAAGAGCAAATCAGGCACTTTTTGCAACCCTCCTCTCAACATTAGGCAACCATTGTCCCTTAGAATTTGAGCATTTAGAATCCCCACCTACGGTTGGCCTCTCAAAGCTTATATCATTACTACTACGTGAGCTAGATTTTGGATCATCATCATGAAAATCACTATTGTTATAGCTCCAATCAATGTAGTAGATTTCACCTAATCTCTATAGCAGGAAACATGTTTAATAACCAGACATATATTATTCTGTTCATTTTTTCTTTACAATCTAGGTAAGAGAGGGAAAAATGATTTGTTTTCTATATCTTCAAATTAAAATTAAGTTATCAGTCTCTTTCACATAGCACATGTTCCAATGGTGCTATAAACTTGGTAACGCAATCTAGTGTTAATATGATGCAAACAATCAACAAAGAGAACAACTGCTACCCCTAACTTTATCAACCTCGCCACAATTCATCAACTATTAAGAAGTCAATTCTAAAATCAATAAAACCCTCAAAACTAAATGGGAAACCAAGCTTGAAATGAATGCTCGTTTGTTCATTTACGTAATTCTTCTAGTTGCGATGCAATTTATGGCACTAGTTCCTCGTGTTTGAAATTGAACACATAAAACTTCCAACCCATCTAACCAAAATAGAGTCCAAAATATAAAACAACAAACCAAGCAAACTTCATCCCATTGGAGCCTGGTATGGTAGTAAACTAGCGTCTCAATTTAAAGCTAAATTGGGGTGTTTCATATCTACAAAATGCGGTCTAGGGAAAACTAATTTCGGCCTTTTGATAGATGTTGGCCCTTGGTCCCGAAAGTGAACTGGAGGAGAGCCAATGGCAACTCGAAAAATGGCTTGACACATTAAATGCCAATTTTATTGCCAAGGAGGTCTATGCACTCATATTTGTTAATCACAGTCCACACTGCATTGGCTACGCTCTAGTCTAAGTGTTCATCACCATCCAACAAGTGCACACCAGGATGCTTGTCAATGCCAAGGATCGAGTCATGGCTACGATTCAGCATTTTTGCTAAGCAACCCAAGGGCCAACATGTAGTTAATACCTCCAATTATGCATCTTGTACTATCATCACATTGGGCTGCTCTGCCATGGAGAGAAAAGATTTAGGTCTGGTTTTATAGTTCTATGTAGATTTGAATCACAATCCAAGGAGGAGTTTGTTATCCCCTTACTAATCTTCATTGATACCCTCAGATGGTGTTACTGATAGCTGGATCTGGTATATAAAATTCCTAACAGAGTTAACATGGCCTTGATTTGCTAGTGAGATTGATAAAGTGTTCAATTACTAAAACTCTACATGCAAATTGTGGAATAGATATTCCTTACATCTGGAATATAAATCAATGGAAGTATGTGTTATTTAGTGCAGTGCCTCGGGGTGTGTTTTGGGAAGCACTTCTAACATAGAAAAATAAGCAAAAAAACTTGAATACTAAGAAGGTTCCCTACCCATTAAAAATTAGAGATTTGATCCTAGAAATAAAATTAAATGCAAGAGTGCAAGAGGAAGAATTCACCAAAAAAATATTCTTATTAAACCATAAAAAATGGTTATTTTTCTAACTCAACATTCATTGTTTATTGTAAAGTTGGTCCTTATAATCAATTTATTTTCAATATTCAAAGAAGACATTAAACAATGATAGAAGATTGAAACAAAAGTTGTTTTTACTTACCATGTCAGAGTTTAAAGCGATTCCCTTGCATATAATCAGTGACTGAGGAATTTCCATTGCAACATTCCCAACATTTGTGTTCATGATTACTATTGTTCCTCTCCCCAATCATTCAAACTCTATTCCCAAGAATTCATGATAATTGGTTAGAAAGTGACACTAAACTTGTATTATAAATTAACAATGTAACTCGAAGTAGATATTATGAATCATAACAAGGGAGAACTATCAAATCTTCTAAGGTCCTTCAAGCCAAAGACCACAAAGGAACGAGATTACCACCAGGACTATTGAACCTTAAAGAATCATTTTGTGTCGAAGAAAAAAACCAAATAACATTGGATGTGGAGGTGAAATCCTTAGGATAAATGTGCAAGTCACTTTCTTTTATGACATTAGACTAGGCAAAGAATTGAACAATGTATGGTTTATGGCACTTGTATAGTACCTAAAACTCTGTTTAGACAAAGAAATTTAAAAAGTGCATGTCTATAGAATTCAATATTTGGAAAGAAAAAATTATTATGAGTGAAATGTTTGCTTGTTGAGGCAAAAACATTCAAATGTATATTTTATTTGCTGTGATGTTGGGTCATTCTAGCTTTCAGGAAGAAAGATTTTTCACTATGATCTTGAAAGTTCGACTTTTAAACTACCAAGATCTCTGGAAATATTATTGTGGCCATGTGATTTTCCAATGTCCTCCATTTCCCCCTTTTGTCACCTCACAAAGCAAGTGCACCCATGAGGTTAGTCTATACCCCTACTTCACATCCAAATAATTCTTTACCATTTTCAATTTATAAAACAAACGACAACAAAATTGTTGCAGAAAATTCATTTACAAGGATGATCATGACACAAATCTCCAACATAGAAACCCTTACTTATATCATTAGTTTTTAGTACAAGAAAACAAACGGAGGAGAAATTTTTTGATTCTTCACAGTACTTGAACAAGACCTAACTATGAACAAAGTGCATTCAAGAACTAATCTGCCATTTCTCCACCTGTGCCATCACCTCGCTCAATGTGTGGATTGGATTTAAATGCAATGCATTCCTCCTAAAAATTTTATCGATTATACCTATAGCTTATCAATTATCCTTGACCATTTTCCATACCAAAGACCACTTACCTTTATCTCGGTTTAAATTAACTAGTAATAATATTTTCTATAAATCAATCCTAGAGAAACGATACAGAATTTGCTTGCATATTGACCAAATCCAAGGGTAAAGAATGGCTAAGGGAAGCCAGAAAGAAAATGATAAAGAATATGCAAGTGTGGAAGCCTTTTTAATCTCAAAATGCCTGATCCAAATTGGATCCTTGAAAAACTATCAGAGTTCTATGACTCTTTCAAATCATGACAGACTTCAAAAATATTATGAACAATGAGCTATCAGGAAGGACCTCTGGACAGTGGTAGTTTGTAGCCAGCATGGAACAACGAGAACCTCAGTCAAAGCACACTGACCATTGGCCCATGGAGATAGCGCAGTGGGGCAAACTAGCAATTGGGAAGACCAGATCAAAAAACGGAGGCTGTTTTTGATGCGCAATGGTAATTGTGCATCGTTGGGAAAAACCCCTCGAGAAGGAAAAGCCCTGAGTGCTTGGTCACAAGGGAAATTGGAAAATCATGGGAAAAGTGCTAAAATAGAAGGCGAATGCCGCGCTCCAAAACTGACGGAATATCGGAGGCGTTTTGGGCAGTAAGCAGGTTTGGCCGATGACTCAGCGATTCCATACGTTGAATGATGCATGTTCGACGAATGAGAGAGAAAACTGCTCTAATTGCAGGCTAACATTCGAGCAAGTCAACCGCGTGATAAGAGTGATTACCATAGGATCTGGAGGCCCCAGATCTAATGGCGAAGATTTCACCCAATGGGAGACCAAATTTGGCGGAAGAATAAGCTGAGGCATATGAAATTTGGAGTCTGATTTGACCACTGAGCTGGTGGATGAATCATTTCACAAAGTAACTGAAATAACGACTATTCGAGGAAGATCTGGCACTCAGTTCGTAAGGAGACAAGCAGCCACTTCCCTGTGAAACATTACATAGTGGCGATGACATGGAAGCAGGGAATTCCAAGCGGACAGAGGTAGACGAACTGAAGGGACGGAAGAGGAAGCGAACAGTCAAGGGATGGATTGGCTTTAAGCCATGAACAGACAGAGAACAGAAACAAGAAGACAGAGAGATAGAGGAGGTAGAACAGAGAGTGAGAAAGAAGCAGAGAACAGAAGAAGCTGAGCTGAGCTGCAGAGCTAAGGCCGCATCGAATAGACAGAACCAAGAGGGATTGAGAGGTTCAAGCAATCCCTGTGAGGATATCTGTCAGGAACTGAGTACCAAATTGGGCTCATCCCATTAAGACCATTTGAGGTCGAGACTTGGTAAGGGGGAGTCTATGTACTCTAGTGGCTTGGGGAATCCAAGTATCACCCTACTAAGCATCATCTATTCCAGGAGAATCAATTTGAGCTCCTCATTGAAAAACCCAGCTTAAAGACACAATAAAAGAAGGCCACCAGTAAAAGCTGGACCAGGAGACATAGCCCAGGAGGATTGGGTGAACTCCTTATTAAATTGTTATGTTTTTACATTTGCTTGTTGTGTTTCTCTTACTGTTTTCCAATTGCCTGTGTATTTTTCAATCTTATCGATCTGTTTCTTAAAATAACATAGGCATACACAAGCACATGAGTCTGTAATACCTGCATTAATTAACTAAGATCACTCACGAGTGATTCTCAAATTAAGAGGTATCAGAGCTTTAGGCTGTTAGGGTTAGACAAGCTTGTGCTGGATTTAGCTGTTGAATGCTAACTAGATCAAAGCTCGAATTAGGAGAAGGAGAGTTGGTCAAAACTAATCCTGAGATTGGAAGAGTCTATCCTCAGAAGACCATGTCAGAGGAAGGTTCTGTGGGGCCAGACCCTGAATTTATAGATAGTTTCCTGGCCATAAGGTCCATGGTAGAGGAAATGTATAAGGATTTTAGAAAGCATAAAGATGAAGATTCATCAGGCTTCAAACAAGATAAAGGAGAAGAAGAGTCTCTCCTCAATGACCACTCAAAAGGCAAAGGGAAAGAAGAAATCTTTCTCACACCTCCTAATAGCCCTGAACATAAAAAGAAGACATCTTTGATTAAACTAGATGTTAAGTTTGATTTACCAATATATGATGGAGAGTTGAATGTAGAAAAGTTGGACAACTGGATTAGACAAATTGATGTTTATTGCAGAGTGCAGAGTATCGACTCATACAAGAGCAAGATTCAGCTAGCCAACCTACGCCTTGGAGGTGCTGCCTTGGTTTGGTGGGAAGGCAGGACCCAAGCTAAAATGAAGAGACATGGTAAGACTACTTCTGTCTGGAGTGAATTTGTTTCTGCAATCAAAAAGTAGTTCTATCAACTGGCCTACATGTAGAAAGCCATGATGAGCTGGCAAACTCTTCAACAATTGAAAGGGAAAAGTGTACAAGGTTACACCCAAGAATTTAGGAAGAGAGCATTGATTCTAGGAATCTCATTAGACTCACCCAAGATTGTTGAAGTACATCGGTGGTTTACACAGCTACATGAGGCACACTATCCTCATGTTTAATACCACTAGTGTAGATGAGGTATTTGTTCAAGCTACACATCTAGAAGCTAGAGGAAAGAATGGAAACCCAGAAGTTGGGGGATCATCCCAACCCACTGCAAGCAAGAATAAGGAGAAAAGAAAATAGAAATGGAAATCAAGGAAGGCCAATACTGCACAGAAAAGCAAGTCTTCATGCACTCACTGTAAGAAGGATGGGCATGATGATGAGCACTGTTGAGTTCTGTATCCGAAGCTAAGACCTAAGAAGTTTTAGGGCAAGAAGAAGAAGACTGTTGCTGCTATTCAGAAAGATTTGGGGTCAGAATCAGGAGATGAAACAACCATTGCAGCCACAGGTATAAAAGGTAAGAATTCTGAAGCATCTACTAGTAATTCTACACAATCTAATATTGATGAAGAAAATGAGAGAAAAAGACATGTACTTTTCCATATTCGAGTTATTTCCAAACATCAAAAGATTGATACTTTGTTTGATAGTGGCTCACAAGTAAATTTAATTTTTGAAGCAATTGTAAAGAAATTGGGATCACTGACTACACCTCACAAGAAACCATACCCATTAGGATGGTTAAGTGATAAAGCACAACTACAAGTGACTAGAAAATGCAAACTCAAGTTTTCTTTTGGGTTAGCATTTTTAGATGAGGTTGAGCTAGACACAATTCCTTTGGATATATGTGGAATTGTTTTAGGAAGTCCTTACTTGTATGACAGAAAGGCTATTTTCTATAGAGCTGAGAACAAGTATCTACTCATTGAAGATGGAATCGAATACTTTGTAAGAGCTCATAAGATCAAGAATAATTACACTCTCATAAACTAAGGGCAGATGAAATGAATGATAAATTCATGCAAAAAAATTTTACTGATGGTTGTAAAGGAAAAGAAACCTGATAAAACCAATGTATTTGAGGGTTGTGATGCTAAACAACAAGCTGATTTAGAAAAAGTTGTTTTAGAGTATGATATCTTGTTTCAAGAACCTAAAGGTCTGCCACCCAGAAAGGAAATGGTGCATGAAATTAATTTGCAGCAAGATGCTCCATTGCCTAACATTGGAATGTACAGGTTGTCCGCTTTAGAGAATGCAGAAATCAAGAAGCAGGTGCAGGAGTTGCTCAAGAAGGGGTTCATCAGACCTGACACATCACCATGTGGACTCCAATCGTTTTGGTGAGAAAGAAAGATGGTTCGTGGAGAATGTGCATTGATTACCGAGCACTGAATAAGATAACAATAAAAAATCGTTATCCCCTTCCTTGCATAGATGATCTTTTAGATCAATTGAAAGAAGATATTTATTTTTCCAAGTTAGACTTGCATAGTGGATATCATCAGGTCAGAGTTGCAGAACAAGATGCATGGAAGACTACTCTCAAGACAAAGCAGAGATTGTATGAGTGGTTGGTTATGCCTTTTGGCTTAACTAATGCTCCTGCTACTTTCATGAGAATAATGAATTATGTACTCAAACCTTTTCTTGATGATTTTGTTATTGTGTATCTGGATGACATTCTGATATTTAGCAAAACATGGGAAGAATATTTAAAGCATGTTAAGTAGACACTAGATGTTTTGAAAAGAGAAAAACTTTATGTTAAACTCTCAAAATGTGAATTTGGCAAAACATATTTGAATTATTTGGGACATATAATAGGGGGTGGTGAATTGAAGATAGATCCCTCTAAGGTGGCAGTCATTGTAAACTGGCTTAAACCCAAATCTATTATGGAAGTTAGGAGCTTCTTAGGAGCAACACAATATTGGAGAAATTTCATTTCTAACTTTTTCCTAATTGCAGCTCCCTTACATGGTTTAACAAGATTGAACAAGGTGTTTCAGTGGGGAGGAAAATAGCAGAAAACCTTCGACACCTTGAAAGAAAAGATTAGTATAGCACCAATACTAGCACTTCCTGACCTTCAATGACCATTTTAGATCCAAACATATGCCAATGACTATGCCATGGGAGCAATGTTGACACAGCACGGTAAACCCATATGTTATTATTCTGAGACATTTAATTCTGGAGTAGCTAACTATCCTACATATGATAAAGAATTGTATGCATTAGTACAGAGTGTGAAAAAGTGGAAACATTACTTAATGGGAAAAGAGACAGTAATACATATTGATCATTGACCACTTCAATATCTACACTCCCAAACTAAGTTGCAATAATCAAGACACTATAGATGGATGAGTTTTCTACAACAGTTTCATTTAGTCATCAGATATAAAAAGGGCATACACAATAAAGTTGCAGATATGTTATCTAGACCCATTATAAATGCATCTACTATACTTGAGCATAATTCTATGTTACATGAGAGCTACATTGAACAATATGCTCAAGATATAGATTTCAAGGATGTATATGCAACTTTAATTCAAGGCAAATGAGTAGAAGAATTGGATTATCATGTAAAGGACTGCATCCTATATCATTGTGGGAAGCTATGCATTCCACAAACTGAAAGAGTAAAGATAATTTGAGAAGCACACACTTCTCTAATATCAGGTCACTTTGGGGTAAGTAAAACAGTTGCACAGCTGCAAAGATTTTTTTATTGGCCAAAAATGAACGAGACAGTTTCTAGATATGTAAGAGGGTGTACTATGTGTGCTAAAAGTAGGCCCAACAATAGAAAATTAGCCTTGTACACTCCATTACTAGTTCCTTCTCATCCTTGGGAATGTGTTTCCATGGAATTTGTTGGAGGACTGCCTAAATCTAGGAAAGGTCATGATTATTTGTATGTTTTTGTGGATAGATTCAGCAAAATGTGTATTTTGATACCTTGTAATAAACAGATTACAGTTGAACAAACTGCAAAACTGTTCTTTCAGCATGTATGGGTTCATTTTGGATTACCCACTTCCGTTATATCTGATCGAGACACCCAATTTGTGGGAAAGTTTTGGTCAATTCTGTGGGAACTGATGGACACCAAACTAAAGAAAAGCACAACTTTCCATCCACAAATCGATGGCCAGATAGAAGTAGTCAACAGGATAGTGATCCAGTTACTCAAGGGATATTGCAGCAAGCATCCTAAGCTTTGGGATAAACATTTGTGTTATGTGCAGCATGTTTACAACCGACCCAAACATTCTTTTACACAGAGATCTCCTTTTGAGACCTGTTTTGGTTTTACACCCAGATCACCCTTGGATTTTGTCTTTGGTAAGGACACAACAATTGATGGACACAATGATGTGGACAAGGCAACTAGGTTTGTTGAATAAATCCAAGAGATTCACCAGGCAGTAGAGGAACAGCTAGAACAGAGCCAAGCCAAATACAAGGCAAGGCATGACAAGCATCGGATGGAGCATAGTTTCCAAGTTGGTGATCAAGTCTGGCTATATATCAGCAAGGAAAGAATGCAAGGTGAAGGTAAAAAGCTAAAACCTATCAGGTATGGACCTTTCAAGATACTTGAGAAGATTGGTGAGAATGATTTTCGTCTTGATCTACCAGCTTACTTGCACATTTACTCAGTCATCAATTCAAATAGCTTGAGATTTTTTGAACCTTCACTAATTGAGGATCCTAAAGAAGAGAGTCAATTGCCTTCTATTGATGACCTGCTATCTGAATATCTTAATGAATTGCAGGAAGACACAGTTTTGGACAGGAAGGTGAGAATGATGCGTAGGGGAGATGTTGAGTACCTCAAAGTTGGGCTCAAGGGTTCAAAGCTGAGCAGTGCAAAATGGATAGAGATTAGAAAAGTGAGACAATTGTACCCTCACTTAGTGGATGCTTGAAAACCAAATTTTGTTGGTCCAAAAGCTTTTTCAGTGGGAAGGCCATGATCCGAATTGGATCCTTGAAAAACTATCAGAGTTATATGATTGTTTCAAATCATGATAGACTTCAAAAATCTTATGAACAATGAGCTATCAAGAAGGATCTCTGGACAGTGGCAGTTTGTAGCCAGCACAGAACAATGAGGACCTCGGTCAAAGCGCGCTCACCATTGGCCCATGGAGACTGCATAGTGGCGCAAACTAGCAATTGGGAAGACCAGATCAGAAAATGGAGGCCGTTTCTCAAAACCCCTCAAGAAGGAAAAGCCCCGAGTGCTTGGTCACAAGGGAAACCGAAAAACCATGGGAAAAGCACTAAAATAGAATGCAGGTTCCACGCTCCAAAGCCACCGGAATATCAGAGGTGTTTTGGGTGGTAAGTTGGTTTGGCCAACGACCCAGTGATTCCATACGTTGAATGAGGCGTGTCTGGCAGATGAGAGAGAAAAACCACTCTCATCGCAGGCTAACATTCAAGAAAATCACCCGCGTGCTAAGAGCGATGACCATAGGATCTGGAGGCCCCATATTTAACAACGGAGATTGCACCCGATGGGAGACCGGATTTGGTGGAAGAATAAGCTGAGGCATATGAAATTTGGAGTCTGATTTGACCGCTGAGCTGGCAGATGAATCATTTCACAAAGTAACCAAAATAACGACCGTTCGAGAAAGAGTTGGCGCCCAGTTCATAAAGAGACAAGTGGCCACCTCCTTATGAAACGTTACACAGTGGCGATGAAGCAGAAGCAGGGAACTCCAAGCGGATAGAGTCAGGCGAACAGAAGGGACAGAAGAGGAAGCAAATAGTCAAGGGACGGATTAGCTTTAAGACATGAACAGATAGAGAACAAAAACAAGAAAGACAGAGAGACAAAGGAGGCAGAATAGAGAGTGAAGCAAGAAGCAGAGAACAGAAGAAGTCGAGCTAACCTGCAGAGCTAAGGCAACATCAAGTAGACAAAACCAAGAGGGCTTGGGAGTTTCAATCAATCCCTGTGAGGATATCTGTCAGGAATTAAGTACCAAATTGGACTTATCCCATTAAGACCAGTTGAGGTTGAGACTTGGTAAGGGGGAGTCTATGTATACTAGTGGCTTGGGGAATCCAAGTACCACCCTACTAAGCATCATCTATTCCAGGAGACTCAATTTGAGCTCCTCATTGTAAAAAACTCTGCTTAAAGACACAATAAAATAAGGCCACCACTGAAATCTAGACCAGGAGATGTAGCCCAGGAGGATTGGGTGAACTCCTTACTAAATTGTTGTGTTTTTGCATTTGCTTGATGTGTTTCTCTTACTTTTTTCCAATTGCCTATGTATTTCTCAATCTTATTGATTGTTGCTTAAAATAACATAGGCATACACCAACACATGAGGCTGTAATACCTGCATTAATTAACTGAGATCACTCACAAGTGATTTTCAGATCAATGCCTATGATTCGAAGTCAGAGAAACAAAGCTGAAATTTTTCCAATATTTTATCGAAGTAAACCAGAAAGTCTCAGTAGTTGTAGACCAATTCCTTAGAAATAAATTCACTTCCCGCATCAAATCTATTGTAGAGTAGATTAACCATCAACAATGCCAAAAGATCAAGTAATCGACCAACATTTCAACTAACAATATTTCCACTAATTTCACCAAATCATGTCAAGATTCTAACCAATTTATTCAAACTAGATCAAATACAGATAATCTCAAGAACAAGAAAACCAAAACAACAGTTTCCCCAACATTGAATCCGGTCAAAGCATTTTCATTAGTTTCACCAAACACCTTGAAACAACAACAGAAAGAAGCAAAAACCCTATGCACATCTCGTTAAATTCACCACATCTTCATTTTCCCCTTGCTCCAAAGCTCAATAAACATTTTAGAGTTAGCACACTTATGGTTTCTCTATGCATTGACTCAATTTCATATTTCAACTACATGGCACCTAAATATGAAAAAGTTTTATTTTGTAAAAATCATTTTAAAATAATATTTTAAAATGTTTAATTAACAGAATGAATATATATGTAATGTAATTGAAAACCTTCATTATATAGTATCTTTTTTTACATTACAAGTTATAATGTCATAAAGGTAGAGAGTTTGGATGTCAAACATATTATAATAGTTGAAATTGGGAATATTTTTTTTTATAGTAGTTCATATCTTTTTTAACTCAAGATCTACTAAGTGTTAAGAAGGATCTAATTTTTTGACGTGTAAATTTTATTTAGAGTGAAAAGAGATTTGATCCTTCTAAATATTTGGTATATCCAGAGTTAAGATGGATCTAGGCTAAGATGGATCAAAATTATTTAGCAATGCATAAAATTTGTAGTAACTTGTTAACAAAAACAAATTTTACATCAGGTACTAGATTAATTTTTAAATTTTGTTGTTGATAAGCCCTTCTTGTCCTCTCATCCTTTCTTCGCACATTAAGGTTTGGGAGCATAGAGAAACCTCCATGTATCTTATGCTTTTGAGCATGATGATATTCTAGTTTTTTAAGTAATCAAACATTTTTTTTTAGTAACTAGGTAATGCCTAGGCTAGGGTCAGCCTACTTACTGGTTGTAAGAAGATCGGTACACCCAGAATGGGATGCTTATCACTAGGATTGTGTGAGGATTTAGTCAAGCCTGGACACCATTGGGAAGTTTAATTCCCCCAAAGTGGCTTCCACTCCTCAGCCCCTCGTCATGAGGTTTAAAATTGTGACAAAGTGGGGACTAAACCCCATGTAAACCTACTGGCCTATACCACTTTTTAGTTGGTCATATTTTTATTCTTGGACTATAGTAGTCATTTACATTAGTCATTTTTAATTTTTAATTATGTCGCTTATTATCTAGTCATATATTTTAGTCCTGGACTAAATTATTCATTTAAGTTAGTCGTTTTTAGTTGAGTCACTTAATATCTAGTCATATATCTTATCCCTAGACTAAATTAGTCATTTAAGTTAGTCATTTTTGGTTCAGTCACTTAAAATTGCTCAAATTTAATAGTAATTCACTTGCAATAAGTGTAGCAACTAAATTTTTTAGTCCTGTAGTCACCAATCTCCCATTTTGTACTAGTGATGCAACCTATGACCTTTCACCTCCCTTTTCTCCTAATTTCCATTATTTTCATAAATAAATGTGCCAAAAATGTCATATTTTCATTCCAAAGCCTTTGCCAATTTCCTTAGCCATAAATAATTAAATGAAAACCCACTAGGATGTCTCGCCCAACATTCAACTTAGAATAAGTGTCCCACCAATCATGGTTATTATTTTTTCCTTTATTAACTTTTATTACATGGAATTTTCACCAGAGTTGTTACAGAACCCTCCCCCTTGGGGAATACCATCCTCGATGTTATACCACACCAAGACCTTAGCAAAACTACTGAAAAGAAAACATACTACCCATGGAACTTTATAACATAGCTCGATGCAATATTTACAATGATCACCGTGTTGAAAGAAAACCATCATGACAACATAACAACATAACATCATAATAACATGACACCCATACCACTAATTGGAGCTTTATTACTTAGCTCATGGCATTATTCACATCCATATATATATATATATGTGTGTGTGTGTGTGTGTGTGTGTGTGTGTGTGTGTGTGTGCATATAACAAAAACATCAAAACATATACCAGAACATATACCAAAATCACACAAAACCATTAAGCCAAAACTGCTTTGCCTCAACCGGAAAACAAGGAAGGATACATAGTCTGCATCTGATTCGCCATCTCCCATGTAGCTTCATCGGGCCCAAAGTGCTTCCATTGCACTTTAACTTGCTTGATTTCTCATTTCCTTAGGATGAACAACTTTTTTTGCAATAGACACTAAAGCTACAGCTAGAATTATCCATTTGGTTCCATCTGCAATACAGACCGTTCAATCACATGATCAACATCCTTAACATACTTCTTAAGCAAAGATACATGGAAAAAATCACGGACTTTCAATATCAGAGGTAGTGCAAGGTTATAGGCTATTGGCCCAATCCTCTCAATAATACTGAAGGGTCCACAAAACTATGGTGTTAGCTTGGCACATGATGTTATGCTCTTAACCTGCAAAAAGATACCCAAATACAGAATATGCGAAGAAAGATACCTAGAACATAAAATAGTGAGAGATAATAGCAAATATTTATTATTCAGAAAGCAATGTTCACTGGCCTCTTCGAGGGGGCAACCTCCAATAGAGCAGAGCTCAATTCAAAAATAAGACATGATGCTCCTCGCAGGAAGTCTCTATCCTTTATATATGACTCATACATGCAATACCATGGGTTTTATTAATACCATCTATCTAATACTATGGCCCATTTGCAACTAATTGTGGTCCCGTCATTAATTGCGGGTTAACCACTTACAATTATTAATATGGGCTTTATTGAATCTTTACTATGACTCCATCCCACTACATAAATAAGGGGGTCAGGGTGGGACCCTAACATGCCCTCCCCCTTAAGAATAGCCTTGTCCTCAAGGCTGAAGTTGCGGAAAATGTTGAAGAATAGTGGTTGGTTCCCAAGTTGCATCTTCTGGAGAGGTGTCTTTCCATTTGACGAGAACTTCCCTAATCATGCGGCCACGCAGGTGCCTTTCTCGTGTGTCTAGGACCTGTTCAGGTTGGAGCCAGATTGACCCTTCCTCGTCCAATTCAGGTAGACTGGGTTGAATTCTGCAATTGTTCCCAATCACTTTCTTGAGGCATGAGATATGGAAAACTGGATGGATTTTTGCAGTAGGCGGCAAAGCCAGCTTGTAGGCTACTTCTCCAATGCGCTGAAGTACTTGATATGGTCTGTAGAATTTTGGAGATAGTTTCTGACAACCCTTGTCTTTGATTGATGTTTGCTTATATGGTTGCAGCCTCAAAAATACCTGATCCCCTTCTTGAAATTGGCGCTCAGAGCGATGCTGGTCTACCTGTTGCTTCATGCGGTTTTGAGCTTGATGAAGATTCTCTCTAAGATGGGCGAGCATGGTTGCGTAGTTTTGTAGGAGTTGATCCACTGCTTGTACCTTTGAGCACCCCTTGATATAAGAAGTAGGGGAAGGAGGGAGCTGACCATATACTGCTTCATAGGGAGTCATTTTGGTGGTGGCATGATAGTTGGTGTTATACCACCATTTAGCCAGAGGTAACCACTGTACCCAGATGTTTTTTTTCTGAAGTGAAACACCTAAGGTAGGTTTCCAGACATTTGTTGACGGCTTCAGTTTGACCATCCGTTTGTGGATGATAGGAAGTACTGAGTTTTAGTTGGGTGCCTTGTAGCCTGAAGAGTTCCTACCAAAAATTACTGGTGAAGATCGGGTCACGATCGGACACAATAGAAGTGGGCATGCCATGCAATTTGAAGATCTGATCCATGAAAGATTGAGTGACCAAAGTCGGTGTAAACGTGTGGGGTAGGACGCAGAAATGAGCATACTTCGAAAGTCTTTCCAAAACCACCATGATGACTGACTTGTTTCCTGACTTTGGAAGACCTGTAATGAAATCCATAGAAACCTCCATCCATATTGCTGTCGGGATAGGCAACGGTTGTAATGTGCCTAGTGCTTTGATGGTCTCCCCTTTGTGGCGTTGACAGACATCGCATTCTGCTACAAAAGTAAGGATGTCATTTTTCATGCCTGTCCAAAAAAATGATCTTCTGGTGCGAGCATATGTCTTCTGAAAGCTTGAATGTCCTGCAATGGGGGATGAGTGCAATTCTACCAAAATGCGACTTTTTTAAGGGTGGATGTTGGTGATATTACGATTCTGTCCCTGTAGCGAAGAATCTCATCCTGCCATGAGTAGCCTTTGGTGGAATTTGGATCTGCCTACAATTGAGAAATGAGTTGGGAGAGCCCGGGATGTGAAAACCATTCCCTGCGAGCCTCTTCAATCCATTCTAGAATGGGAAGATAAATGGCTAGCAGGGTACTTCCCTCCTCAAATTAGCGAGATAATGCATCTGCTACACTATTTTCTTGCCCTTTCTTGTAAATGATCTCATAATCATATCCCAGCATTTTGGCGAGCCATTTATTTTGTTGTGGGGAGGATAGGCGTTGCTCCAAGAAATATTTAAGACTGTGATGGTCTGTGCGGATTTGGAAACGTCGCCCCAATAAGTAAGTTCAACAGGTCTCTACTACATGTAAGATGGCCATCATTTCCTTCTCATAGGTAGATTGGCCCAGATTCTTCCCACTTAGTTGTTGGCTTGTGAAGGCCAAAGGTCGCCCTTCCTACACTAAGACCGCCCCAATACCCGTACCCGAAGTATCACATTCAATGACAAAAGATTTGGTGAAGTCAGGTAGTGCTAAGACTGGAGTGGAACACATGGCATTTTTGAGAGCTGTAAATGCCTGTTGTGCGTCCTCATTCCAGAAGAATGAATTTTTCTTCAGGAGTTGAGTGAGGGGCTTCGCTATGCAACCATAATTGCAGACAAAATTTGCGATAATAGCCTGTGAGACCCAAAAATCCTCTCCGGCTCTTCAAGGTCTTAGGTTGAGGCCAATCCTACATTGCCTGGATCTTTTTGGGGTCCACCTTGACACCTTCATGCCCCACAATGTGGCCCAAATACTCAACTTCTTCCATGCCAAATGAACACTTGGACATCTTAACAAATAATTTATGCTGGCGGAGCAGTTGCAAGAGTAGATCTACATGCTGAAGATGTGTGGCCCACGTGCAACTATAGATGAGGATGTCATCGAAGAAGACAAGGAAAAATTTCCTGAGATATGGTTTGAGAAGGTGGTTCATAAGGCTCTGAAAAGTAGATGAGGCATTACAAATACCGAATGGCATGACTAGGAACTCATAATGGCCTTCATGAGTTTGAAAAGCAGTCTTTGGAATGTCGACTTCCTTCATGTGAATTTGGTGGTAGCCTGAGGGAAGATCCAGCTTAGTGAATAATTAAGCCCCATTGAGTTCATCTAGCAAATCATCAACCACCGGGATGGGAAATTTATCTTTGACTGTCAGCTTATTGAGGGCCCTAAAGTCTGGACACATCAGCCACTCCCCATCTTTCTTGAGCACCATGACCACCGGTGATGAATAAGGACTAATGCTAGGACGAATGACACCTGCTTCCAAAAGTTCCTTGATTATCTTTTCTATTTCATTCTTTTGGGTGAACGGATATCTGCATGGGCGCACATTCGGGGGTTGGGCCCCTGGAACCAAGGTGATGCTATGATCATGTTCCCCTCTCGAGGGCGGAAGCTCATGAGGCTTGTCAAAGACCAGCAGATGGTTATTTAAAATCTGTTGCATCTCAGGATGAATCGGTAGAGACTTGGTTTTGACTGCCTGGATGGAATTAAATTGAGCTATAACTTCATGATGGCCATTTTTTAGTAATTTTTCCATCCTATGCGAGCTGATGATAGAGGGAGCTCCTGCCTGGAGTCCACAGAGGGTATGTGTGGAGTTATTCTGCTTAAAACTCATATATAACTCCTGGAAATCCATTGTGATTGGCCCAAGAGTGCGAAGCCATTCAGAACCGAGGAAAATGTTGCACCCTCCCATGTGTATGGTAAACATGTGGGTCTTCAACTGATACTCCCCCATTTGAAGTTTGACATTTTCATAGTGGCCTTCACATTTCATTGTGCCCCCATCCGCAATTTGGACTTGGAAGTTAGAAACTGCTCTTACAAAACAATGCATTGCTTCTACGACTTTTTGATGGATGAAATTATGTGTACTTCCACTATCAATCAAGACTACTACTGGGCAATGTTTAATAAAACCTCTGATTTTGTGAGTTTGAGGTGACTGCCAAAGCATGCAACGAAATAATTGGTTCGTCAGGGACATTGTCCTTTTGGCTGTCCTATTCTACCGCCTCATGTTCCTCCAGTGGTGGATCTTCCTCTAATGAGCTGTAGTCAGTGGCATCAATTTGAAAAAATTTGGGCTCCTTGCATTTATGACCTGGGGAATATTTTTCATCACAGTAGTAACATAATCCTTGCTTTCTTCTTTCAGCCATTTCTGCAGGTGACACCTTTTGAACCTTAAGTGCTTGAGTCGTGCTATGAGCCTGTGGGGGGGCGACCGTTAGCGGTGAAATTTGGGCGATTGTAATGGGTTGCTAACACACGTTCCACGTTACGAGCTACCTTGCAAGCCTCCATCCATGTGGGAGGGTGGTGCAGTAGGACGTGGGCTTTTATGGCTTCTTTAAGACCGCTGATAAAACATTCCATGTAGAACACATCTGAGAGACCCCTAGTGTGGAAGGCTAAGGATTCAAAGGTTGTAACATATTCATCCACTATGCCAGTCTGTCAGAGCTTAGTAAGATGACCCAAAAAAGAAGATTCCTGGTCAAAGCGTTCTGTAAGAGCTTTTTTGAAGGTGGTCAAAGTCACAAAAGGTCCATTGCAACGTTGATGTCGTTCCCACCATTTCCACCTTTCATTGTCCAAGTACATGCTCCCCACCATAAGCTGAGTCTCATTATCTAAGATTTTATTTAGATTGAAATACTGCTCCATTTGTGCTATCCATGTTGTCGGGTGAGAACCATCAAATTTATGCATATCCAACTTGGGAGGTCGCAGACGGGATTGTTGGTGGGGGTCCCAGAGGTGAAGAGAGTGGCTCGACTCACCCTCACTGTGTCCATTGCCAATATACGCCTACTCGTGGGCTTCCTCCTTGCCCTTCGGGATTATGCTAGTTAGTCTGTCAAGCTGAATTTGGATGGATTGCAAGGTTTGTTCAAGTTTGTCAATCCTCTCATTGGCCATAGCTTGAGCTCTATTTTCTACCATGCACCGATCTGATGTTCTTGAGATTTGGGACCACCCAAAAAAAATAAATTCAGTAGTAATTGAATGGTACCACCGTGCTCAGCTCGTCGTCCTAATTCTGATGGGCTAGATCACCGATAAGCACCTCAGGCGAGTAATCTCTCCAAGTGTTGTTCTCGGTGTACTATATACTATAGTAGCAAGACGGCCGACGATTTATCTATGGCGAGGTTGCAGAGGAGCTAAGGGGCTTCTGATATACCCAGAAGGTACTTGGAAGACAGTCCATACACGGTTCTGTCTAATGCGCTACTACTCGAAGGGGTACCCACAGGGGTTACAAGGGAGTCCAACAAGCGTGACCACCTCTTGTATTTCCTGCATGCATGCCTCCCCAAATCCACAAGTTTATGTGCTCAACGACAGATCTCGTGGTTTAAAGACGCCAGAACATGTCTCTAGCCAAAAAAAAAAATTGCTAAGAAATGGAGATCCCACAAGCCTTGGAAGTGCTCTGATACCACTTGTTATGCACTTAACCTGCAAAAAGATACCCAAATACAGAATATGCGAAGAAAGATACCCAGAACATAGAATAGTGAGAGACAACAACAAATATTTTATTATTCAGAAAGCAATGTTCACTGGCCTCTTCGAGGGGGCAACCTCCAATAGAGCAGAGCTTGATTCAAAAATAAGACACGATGCTCCTCGCAGGGAGTCTCTATCCTTTATATATGACTCATACATGCAATACCATGGGTTTTATTAATACCATCTATCTAATACTATGGCCCATTTGCAACTAACTGTGGTCCCGTCATTAATTGCGGGTTAACCACTTACAATTATTAATATGGGCTTTATTGACTCTTTACTATGACTCGATCCCACTACATAAATAAGGGGGCTAGGGTGGGACCCTAACACATGATCCAATCCGTAAGGAGCTCTTCTTTTGTTTGATGCGCAAGTGCACCTATTCCCCGACCTGAATCTCCTTGAACAATTTGTTCCTATCTGCATAACTCTTTTGCCTATCCTATGTTGCCTTTAGATTCTTCTTGATCATTTGCATTTCCCATTCCATTTCTACCAACATATTTGGTCCAAGCAATACCCTGCTAATCAAATCACTCCAACTGATAGGAATGTCACAACTCTACCCATATAATGCCTCAAAATGACTCATCCTCAATGAACCCTGATAATTGTTGTTTTATGCGAACTCTACCAAAGGAAGATACTCCTCCCACTTTCATTATCGATGCATCACATACATCCTCAACATGTCCTCCAATATCCAGTCAACCCTCTTTGTCTATCCATATGTCTGCGAATGATAAGTTGTACTGAAGGCCAACTCTATGTCCAAACCTACAAATAACTCCTTCCAAAACTTGGAAGTGAACATTGCATCCCTGTCTGACACAATCCTCTTTGGAACACCAAGCAATCTAACCACATCTCTGATGAATACCTATGCTACATCACTAGATGAGAATGTATACTTCACTGAAATGAAGTGTGCAACCTTCGTCAACTTGTCCATAATAACCATGATGGAATCATGCTATCTCAGAAGATAATGCCTCCACATATTCAATGCATGTATGATCGCTATTAACTTAAGATCATGTGTTGGGTAGTTCTGCTCCTGCTCATTTAGTTTTCAGGACTCATAACACATCACCTGTCCATCCTACATAAGGAATCCACCAAGTCCTCTCTTGCAAGCATCTGTGCATACCACAAATTCTTTGTCTGGATATGAAATCTGTAGCACTAGTGCATGTGTCAACAATTGTTAAGCTGCTCAAAGCTAGCCTCACACTCCTCTGTCCATTCAAACTTCTTACCTTTCCTTTGCAATGATGTGATAGGATAAGAAATCTACGAGAAGTTTTTGATGAACCTCTTGTAATATCCTGCCAAACCCATGAAAAATATCACCTCATCCACACTCTTAGGAGCTACCCACTCCATGATGGCCCTTATCTTCTCTGGATCTACTGCAAATCCTTCCTTGGAGACAACATGCCCCAAGTAGTGCACCAGAGTCTGAAAGAAATTGCACTTGCTGAGCTTAGCATACAACTGATTCTCTCTCAACAACCTCAACACTGTTGCTAAATACTCAGCATGCTCTTCCTCATTTTTAGAATATACCAGTATATCATCAATGAACACAATAACAAACTTATCCAAATATGGACACAACACACTATTAATCAAGCACATAAATGTAGCTATAGCATTAGTTAAGCCAAATAGAATGACAACAAAATTGTAATGCCTCTTGAATGCAATCTTGTAAATGTCATCCTCTTTTATGCGTACTTGACGGTATCTTGATCTCAAGTTGATCTTGGAGAACATTGTTGCTCCCTTCAGCTGATCAAACAAGTCATCAACCCTCAAAAAAGGATACCTACTCTTGATAGTCACTTTGTTCAACTACGTGCATTCAATGCATAATCTGATAGTACCATCTTTCTTCCTTACAAACAATATCGTGCGCCCCATGGTGATACACTTAGCCTAATTTATCCCTTGTCCAAAATTTCTTTCAATTGCAACTTCAAATCAACCAACTCAAATTTGCTCATCTTTTGAGGTACTCTTGATGCTAGAGCTACCCCTAGCATTAACTCAATAGAAATTTATACCTCCCTGTGAAGTGGCAACTCTGTAATGTCCTCAGTAAATACATCCTGGAACTATTGTAAAACTAGGTACTTTCTCAACACATCCATATCCCCAACTTCCTTACTCTTATCACTCTTAATGTGCACTACGAATAACTTACACCCTTTCCTACGGCTATGCTTTTCTTGCATAGTTGTCACCATCCTAACTTATGTGGTTTTCTTCTTGCCCTGCAAGACTCTTGGTTCCCCATTGTCATCAACACACTCAATGGCTTTGTCATAACAGTCTACCTTGGTTTTATTAAGATACAACTAATCCATTCCCAACAACATACTATATGATCCCAACGGTAATACATTTAGATGTATTGCAATAGGCATACCATTCAAATCAAATGCACAAGCTCTTACCCAATGATGAACTCTTTTCTTTGTACCTGTAGCCAACTGCACTAACCAAGAATCTGCATGCAAGTCCTTACTAAAACCACACTTATGCACCAAGTCAGGACTAACATTGCTATAATTAGATCCAGGGTCAATCAAAATAGAAATAAATTGACCGCAAATCTTACTGTCCATCTCAAGGATAGATGCATGTTTTTCTGCCTACCTGTTGTCAACTGATGTATAGGTATGTGGAATACTCTGAACAACATCCCCAATATTTTCTGCCTCCTGTGCACTATATATCTTAGGCCTACCACCCTAATTTTGTGGACAATATATCTTAATTTGTTCCTTGCTACATGTCATATACTCCAATCGACCAGTGCCCTCACCTCTATGCTTTTGCTACTATGACTCTTGCCATGTCTAGCTGCATTAAACTTATTTTGTGGTGCCACATTCTCTTTCTCATCTGCATGCGGCAACCTTGTCCTCTTAAGCTACCATTTACCTTTAACTTTGTCTTTTCCCTTCCATCCTTGCTGAGATTCATTCTTATGATTTGATTGTTCATAGTAATGCTTCAATTTCCTAATAAATTCCTCAAGTGACCGAGGCTCATCATACTCTATCCGATCTCTAAATGTTAATGGAAAACCACTAACAAATCACTGAACTTTAGC
Organism: Pinus tabuliformis; assembly: GCA_031772625.1. Classification (NCBI taxonomy): domain Eukaryota; kingdom Viridiplantae; phylum Streptophyta; class Pinopsida; order Pinales; family Pinaceae; genus Pinus; species Pinus tabuliformis. The sequence continues at coordinate 589,610,169 of CM062806.1, forward strand.
CTTCTCATCAACAAGATACGGTACATACCTCAATATCTCCAAAAACTTGGTCATGTACTCTTCATTTGTCATTGATCCCATCTTTAGCTCATATAATTCTTTGGCATTACTTTCTAGTACCTCTCCGACAAGTACTTCGTCTTGAAAAGCCTCTTGAACTCTCGCCAACTCAATTCTTCTGTCATGATGTCTCTAACCTGCTTAACATCTTCCCACCAGATGTTTGTTTTATCTTTCCAGTTGAAGATCGCTTCTCTGGCCTTCACGTTACCTTTGTACTCATGAAACTCAAAGAATTTGTTCATCCCAATTATCCAAGCCTTTGCATCTTCCAACTTCTTCACATATTCATCAAAAGTAGGTGGTTTTTCTTTCTTAAATTCATCTGGTAAGTATCCCCTATCATTCCTCTTATAAGGATGATAGCGATGATGATCAAGAGGTCTATCAGAACAAGAACTAGAATAGTACATGTACTCATCGCCCCTTCTATCCAGAGTGTCCAATAATCTTCCATCTCTCACTGTATCAAATCTATCTAACCTGCGTCTACCAGGAGACCTACTGCCATATGCCCAATTAGTTCTATCCTCATGTCCATGGATGATCTGAAGTAACCCTTATCACTACAAGTCTGACAAACTTTGAAGAAGTATAGCATTAACCTATGTTTGTTTCCTTTGTGATTGTATGATCCAGTCATTATCTTCCTTACAACTCCTTATCTCTTCCTTCAAGCTTCTCAATGTATCTGCCAAATCAGAAGTGTGCTCCACACCAAGCTGCTCATCTGATGCATAGGGAGATTCTATGTAGTCTACCACCTTGCTAGCCATTTGATCTTTTTCCTCCAATGCATAATATGTCAAATAAACCAAATCGAAATAAATCAACACATCTTAGCATAATTCGGGGAGGATACCTCATCTGTTAGATCAAAAAGTCAGTATGATACATGTATAACATAATCATAACATCATATAGTTGTATAACAAGTAAGTGCATTAACACATAAATATCATTCTAGCTAGGGTCCAGTCATCAATGCAAGTCCATATCAACAATGCATGTTATGACCTCATGCATGACAAGAACCATTACTCCATTGTACACATTGCCACATGCAACCATCAACATGCATAATCAACTACACATATGCATAAATCCATGTAGTCGAGCATAAGCGATCAATTCTTGTAATCAACCTACAAGGTTGACACATGTAATCAAAACATTTAAGAATGCACCTTACATATAAGGATGTAAGTAGGTGACATACAATCAAAATGTAAGAGACATCTAACAATATGTAACCAGTCATATACTCATGACGATGCATTCCACAAAATAAATCCTCAAATTCTCCATGACAAGCTTACTTCGACCATAATCAATCATCAAGAAAGTATAACAAGCACATGGAATGCAACACCCCCCTCCCACATTTACCCAAGTAACTAGCCAATTTGGGTAAACATGATACAAGAGGCTACTGTGATTGGATTCGACCTCCTATGTGACTTTAAGGAAGTGGAATCAACAAAAACATCACACATAGTCATCCAACATTAGCTTTAGAATCCTCAGGAAACAAGTCATCCACTTAGATAGGTTGTCACTGGGTCCCACTATTGGTATGGACATCTTAGGCCTCAGTGGCTCCCATGCTATGGGAAAAATAGTGTCCAGAAACCCAATGTTGCTCACACAGGCTTGCCTGCTAGCAACTAGAGACTAAAATTGTCAATTTTGCGCCAATGACCCTTGGATTTAAGCCACTTTTTTAAGACCAAAGCCCAGGTCACTACCCAAAATGGAGTGACAGCTTAAAATCAGTAAAAGTACAGGAAAACAATGAGGCTAAAGAAAGAAGTTGAACAAGACCTTAATCAAACCCCTACTAGCTATGATAGGCATTTCGCCAAACATATCATCAACATGTAACATATAGGTGTAAACAACATAATTAAGTGTATGGATCGCATACTTATATGAGAATCTCTATGAACCATTGTCCCCTCATGTCATTTGCTAAAGTATCATCTATTAGGCCTTAGAAACATTATCCATTCATTTACAAGTAAAATCATGTTGAGAGCCATACATAGCTAATGTCATAAAACATACATATACCCAGCATAATAGGGACAAAAATATCATAAACATATCAACCATAGAATCCACATATACATCAGTACATTTACACATGAAAATCAAGGGAGTGAATTTCTCATTAATGAATGCAATAAACCAACCGAAGATGGGACTACCACGATCCACCCGACCATAGAATGGTTGAGCCAAATCTCTCTTCAACCATTCACCCCCGTGCCATATTTCAAGCATGAATATGGGAATCAAACCAAAAGAACCAACCAAGTCATACCGAGGCTAAACTATCTCACCCTCATCAATAGAAACCCGGTTTTATTGTAATGCATTTCGTATCACTAGGCCAACACAATGAACACATCATAATAGGCTTTACTGTGAACTCCACCTGGTCACTAGGCTAAACAAGCATGGATGCCACCGGATTTATCCACCTAGACCATGAGGAATTTTCTTGTCTCCTAGTCTCTCAAGCTTTACCGCAATCTAAACCTGGATTGCTAAGCCCTAAACAGAGACCCACTCTCCAGGCTTTACCGCATATCCCAAACCCAAGATTATTAGGCCCAACAGAGAGCAAACCACCTCTTGGCTTTATCGTATATCTTGCCATTCACTAGAAAGGATTACTAGACCCACCGAGGTAACATGATCCTGGCTTTATCACAACCCATAGTCTGGCTCAGGGGTCACTAGGCCAGTGGATTTACCGTGATCCACAGTCTAGTTCAAGGATCACTAGGCCATGTGCTCTATCATTTGGAGATCCACCCCACTCAACTTTAAATCCATCCAGTAATCTAGCTCAACCAAAACATGAAAACCCCATCACACCATGGCTATTCGGAAATGGCAAGGCTAGGCTGAAAAACACTATTACACCTAACAAAACCCTTGACATGATAGAAAAGAACCACATGCAATGCCATGCATGCCAAGCCTAGCAAGGAAAATACACATGCAAGTCGATACATGCAATGAAGCATGTTGTAGCTGCTTGATCCTGCCTTTCACTGCTTAATCTTTGCTTCCTCTTGCCTCATTTTCCTTTCTTGCTCCAATGCCAAAATTGCTCCAAGAAAATTCTAAGTGTCCAAGAGAGAGAGAGAAAGAGAATAATGAGAGAGCTCCAAAACTCAACTGACAAAAAGTTACCAACTGATTCTCATAAGCCTTTTTATGAATGAGTCATTTATTTTCTTCATTTTCCATTATTTTCCTTCAATTTCCTCCTCACATGCAACATGTGACCTTTCACCTCCCTTTTCTCCTATTTTCTATTATTTTCATAAATAAATGTGCCAAAATGCCATTTTCCCTTTCCAAATCCTTAGCCATTGCCTTTTCCAATATCCTTAGCCATAAACAATCAAATGAACACCACTAGGATGCCTTGCCCAACATTCAACTTGGAATAAGTGTCTCATCAACCATGTTTATTATTTTTTCCTTTATTAAATTTTATTACATGGAATTTTCACCACAACTATTACATCTACAAAGTGGATCATTGAACCAATATAAGACATTAAAGGCTTCTCAAGTTCCCAAAAAATTCTAGGAGAATTTTCAAAGTGGAGCACCAACCCAATTGAAGACGTTGGAGGCATGTCAGGATCTAGACTAAGTCTGGGATCATATATAGAGTGGAGCACATGCCCAAGTCAAGACGTTGAAGACATTGGAGACGTTGGAGGCCTGTCAGGTTCTAGACTAAGTTTGGGATCGTCTACAAAGTGGATGACATGCCCAAGTAAAGAATTCGAAGGCCCATCAGGTTCCCCACGAAGTCATTGCATGTTTTTTTTATATTTGAAGTTGTCTTGTAGTTTATTTGTTCTAGATATAAGGTACACATTGGAAGTTATATGGTTATGGCCATATCCAATTCAAATCATTTGTGCTTATATGCATAGTTACATGTCAAATGCCAACATGGAGCACATTGCATTGAATATGCCTTCAAAATTTTTAATTTTGAATATTGTCTAAAGCCTTTTCACCAACTTTGGGGTCATTTTGTTTCTGTTGAAGGTGTTCTTCAAATAAGCACTATAAGCCTCTTTATATTGAAATTCAAAGTACTCACTTCAAATAAGACCAATGACCTTCGTTTTTTAGGACCCTGTTACCATATTTAATCCAATTGAGTGATACATTGAAATCAAGTGATATAATTTTTCAAAGTAGGCTTGATGGCTTGTTCCATCTTTCAAAACGACTTAATCACATCTTCAAAGAGGCTCAACGTAGAGGGCCAAATTTTCAAAAGCATTTAATGAGCAATATTTCAAAACAACTAAATGACTTATTTCCTTGTGTCAGAGAGATTTTGAAAGAATCTAACGAGGGATCTTTCACAATGGCTTGGAGTTCCATTTCCTCCATCATGAGGATATTTATAAAGCACCTAATACATAATCTTTTGAAATAGTGTGATGGTTTATTTCCTTGCATTTTGTAGATCTTTAGAAAATGCCCAATGGATGATTTTTCAAAATGGCCTCATAGTCATTTTCTTCGCATCTCTTTCAAAAGTGTTTGATGGACAATTTTTCAAATGACCTAGTGACCTTTCATTAAGGGAATTTTGAGGTCTAAAATGGACCTCCTAAGAAAAATGTACAACCAAAATAAACCTTATAGCAACCAATAGGATTCAATATGATGATGTCAACCATGGGGGATTATTCACCATTTTTGGAGTAAAAAATAAAAAGATTAAAAAATAATAAAATAATAAAACTATTTTTTTCAGCTTGTATTTTCAACTTATCCCCCTAAATTTTTTCTCAAATTTTGAGCGGGAATACTCGTTGGATGCAAAATTTAATTCTTCATCCAAGTAGTACCCAAGTTGCATACTTTTGATGGGCCTTGCTACACGAAAAATGAGAAATACATGAGAAATCATGATTGCAATCACGTTTTTAATGTATTTCTCATTTTTTGTGTAGCAGAGTCCATCGAAAATATGGAACATGGATACTCCTTGAATGAGGAATCAAATTATGCATCCAATGAGTGTTTCTCCTCTAAATTTGAGTAAACCCCTAGGATATAAGTCGAAAATACGAGTTGAAAAAATAGTTTTTTTCTTTTTTCTCTCTAAAATTTGATAATGTAATATAATATTATTTTATTAATTCTATCATTATTTTATAATTTCTTTAGGAGGCCCATTTTAGACCTCAAAATTCCCATAATGTTCCTTACATTAGGATGATCTTTCAAATATCCTTAAAGGAAATATTTTAAAATAGCTCAATGACCTATTTCCTTCCATTAGACAAATATTTCGAAAGTGCCCAATTAGTGATCCTTAAAAACAACCCAATGGCCTATTTCCTTTCTATCAAAAAGAACTTTCAAAAGAGTTCTTTGGATCAATCATTCAAAGGGAGGAGTTACAAATTTGTGTTATTGAAGTAATTCCTCAAATGGACCCAATATAAGCATGACAAGGGAGTTGTCCGTAAACTTTGACCCACATAATGGGATTTAATTTTAATGGAAATGAGTATAGAAACCGAAAAAATCAAATCTGCAAAGAAGTGATTTTTTTTTACTATTACTCAATGTGATGATGAAGAGATGATTACATTAAAATTTTGTAACATTGTAAAGTTGGTAATATATATATATATATATATATATATATATAATTTAGTCTAATTTAAGTGATTCAAAGACAAATTGTTATCTCTCCACTAAGCTCAAATCTTAAACTCTTTTTGAGTTCTGAGTAATATCTCTCTCACTTACAACTTGGAGAGTGGGTATATATATGTATATGAAAAATTACATGTAGTTTCTATTCTACAAAGAGTGAAGATGCCTAGATGAAAATCTAGTTCACTCATTTAATTGTTAAATATTAAATCAGTTTTTGTTGAATATTTTTCAATATAATACAACACATATAATGAGTTTATTTTTCCAAATAAATATAAATGCACCATCAATATTACTAAATGTCCAATATAAATGCACCATCAATATTACTAATTGGGATAAAAATTGTCCAATATAAATGCACCATCAATATTACTAATTGGGATAAAAATTGTCCAATATAAATGCACCATCAATATTACTAATTGGGACATTTTTATCTGTGGCATCAACTTCTCCCAATAAAATTTGAACTAATCATTTAATAGAAACTAAAACCCACACAAACTAATTAATCTACACCTCATAAATATTTTAATTAATTAAATATACATATATTTATATATTTAGAAATTTTAAAATTACACTAATTTTAATATACATATATTTATATATTTAGAAATTTTAAAATTACACTAATTTTAATAGATTGAAAATACCATTAATATATTGAAAATACCATACATTAATAGATTGAAAATACCATACTTTCTATTAAAATACCATACTAATTTTAATAGATTGAAAATACCATACATTAATATACCATATTAATTTTAATAGATTGAAAATACCATACATTAATAGATTGAAAATACCATACTTAATATAAAGTGTAGAAAATTTTAATTAAAACATTTAAAAAGAAAAACTTTATATAATATTATAAAATTTTTCTTTATATAATATTATAAATTTTTTTATAAAATTTGAACTGATTGAAAATAACATAATCTCATAAGTAATGCGAAATATAAAATCCTCAGAGATACGGCACTTGGCCGGCAAGCAAGTAAGGCCTAGTGAAAGAGATGACTTGGCCGGCAAGCAAGGCCAAGTTACTTTTCTCTGTATGATACCGCTGCGAAGGAAGGTGGGCTCTGCTCTACGTGTTGGATTGTGAAAACAGTGTACAAAATTTTAATTAAAACATTTAAAAAAAACACTTTAATATTATAAATTTTTTTATAAAATTTGAACAGAAACTAAAACCCACACAAACTAATTAATCTACCTCTCATAAATATTTTAATTAATTACATGTTCTCATAAATATTTTAATTAATTACATGTTTTAATTAATTACGTATACATATATTTATATATTTAGAAATTAGAAATTTTACACTAATTTACCATACTTAATATAAACTGTACAAAATTTTAATTAAAACATTTAAAAAGAAAAACTTTATATATAAAAAAAATTATATTATTTATGCTCAAAGTAGATTAATAATAAAAAATATAAATATACATTAAAAAAATTATAAATTAAAAAATTAAAAATTAAAATAAAACTTAAAAACATAAATTGTAATTCACCAATAAGGAAAATCTACAGAAATATATGTTTAAAAAATAAATTAATTTAAACATTTTAAATAGAAAAATTATGTCTTTATACATTTCATAAATGTATATATTAAAATGGATATCATATCGAAAGCTTTTGATTTTATGTCTTTATACATTTCATAAATGTATATATTGAAATGGAAATTTGTTAAAGTAATAAGTACTTGAGAACTTCAAAGTTTGAAAGTTAAAATATAAATATAATTTTTTATTTAAATTTTTAAAATAATAAAAAGTTTAGAGTTATAGATAAAGAATTAAAAAATAAAGAAAATCTTTCGAGTTAAAAATATATTGTTTAATATTTTTAGTTAAATTTATTAATAAGTAATTGAAAAAATATAAAAATTTACATAAATAAATTATGAGTTGTTTTTGTTTTTTTTTTTTTAATAAAGGCTAAATCTATTAAAATAAAAGAGAGTATTTATAATGAGGATTAAACCTCAGAGGGGGTTTGAACCAGCCCTCAGCACAGAAGCTGGATTTATAACAAAACTTGAAGATTGTACAGAGGTTCACAGGAGAAGAATGAACATTGATTGTAACCTCTGCTGCACTAGTAAACCAAGCTAGCCAAGTACATATTAGAAACTGCCGACATGACTGCTGCATAGTTGACCCAAAAAGTTGGCTAGTCTTAAGACTCAGCCAAATATGAACTTGCTCGGAAACAGAGTTGCAAAAAGTCTTTGACAGAAAACTCGAGAGACACAAAACATGAACGAGAAGACTGAGAAACCTTTTTCCATGTAATTTGCGTCTTACTCGTCCTGAGCCGGAGTATCTGCATCTTTTGTAGCCGGCTTGCTGGACGAGGCTACCCAGGTGACGAACCCAGCATCTTCGATGCCTTCCTTTCCGCCCTTTGTGGGAGTGACCAGATGAAGGACGCCAAAGTCTTGATTGACAGGATCACAAGCTAGAATATCAATTGAGTTATAATTTTTCTGCTGGGTGGAGGCCTCTGGGGCTGGGGGATCCTCCTACATGTTATCCGCCGTGAAGACTATCCCCCTCTGCCCTTCCTGAGTGAAGCTCTCTTCCTGAGATTGCGTGGCAGAGGAGATGGTTGTATCACTGTGATTCTCCTCCTTTTCAGCGAAAATAATGGTGATGCTGGCAGTCAAGACCGGCCTATTCAGCCGACAGTGAAACGTAAATCTGCAAGCTTGAAAAGAGCTGTTCTGGGGATGACGAGCTGTTCTGGGGATGACGAGTTTGACGGGGAGGAGGAGAGGGCGGCGAAGCAGAGGTTATAGGGATGACATTCTGAGGCAGAGAAGACGTGGCTTGCCTCTGGGAGCAGATGAGCCTCCTCTGCGCGAAGTACCCCTGCGGCGAGGCATTTTCTACAATAACCAGCGGGACGGCGAATGGAGCGGGCGGAATTGCAGGGAGAGGGGTGGCAAACGAAGGCTACCCCCAGAGCAGTCAGAGCGAATTTTCTCTCGATCGAGCTCAGCTGGGCACGGAGGCGGAAGATGCGAAGAGAGGGAATGCGGTCTGAGCATAATACAACCTGTGAGCTTCATTCTTACCAATTTAAGAGGCCTGCAACGGAATGCTTGTACTCGGCTTGCATTACTGACATGCCAGGCCAACTTAATCTCAATTCCTGTCCGGGAGATTTCACCTGCCATCGGATCTGTGTGCTTGTGCGCCGGACGGGTGGCATCCAGGTGCCTTAATGGCCCTCATTAATCCTCACACTTGTCAAGGGATCACCCGCATCCGCGTTATGAGCTGGTTTTTATTATTAGATAGGATGGCAACCAATAAATCCTATGCTATTGGGTATTGAATGCCTTGACACTGACCGTGAGAGTGGAGGATTCTGACATTTGCTTTCACGGTAAACCCGTGTACATAATTTCACCGGAAAACAAACTTTCAGGTTAACGGCTGCGGAAATGGGTTGTCGCATGATCCATGGCTCAGGGGATGTCAGATGTTCCCCATGGGCAAGATGGCCAATAAATAATGTTTGCAGTCATAAAGTACGTAATCCAGTCCGGCGAAATTAATGTTGAAAACGGCTGCGGAAATGGGTTGTCGCATGATCCATGGCTCAGGGGATGTCAGATGTTCCCCATGGGCAAGATGGCCAATAAATAATGTTTGCAGTCATAAAGTACGTAATCCAGTCCGGCGAAATTAATGTTGAAAAACCATTTGAAGTGAATTCAAATTTGAATTTGGAAGGGCGCTATTTTATTTATTCCAATATCTGGTGCTTTTAATTAATTACGCTTTTATCGCAGCGTGGTCCTTCTTTGTGAAGTGATAACCTCCCGTAGCAGCATCTTGCAAGTTTTCCATTGCAGGTTTTCCATGGATCTGGCTATGGATGTTTATATTCCAGAAGATTATGTCAGAAGGCGCTGCCAGCCAAATATATCGATGCAGAAACGAGATGGCCGACTTTCTTTCAACGATGTGGAGGCCGCGGCCGAGAAGAAGTTCGATCTGCTGGGCAATAAAAATATGATGATTTCTGCTTCTATTAATCATAGCAATAGCAGCAGCATCAAGGAGGACGTAATGTTTAATTATTTCACTCCATAAACTCTTGCCCAACTATTTCCATAGTTCCTTGGTGTACAGCTTCGAATAGCAGAGAAGTAGAATGTCTTCTCTCTGAATCGAAAAAATTGTAAACTCAATTTTGTAATCATTTATTCATTTTTTCGCAACTACTGTCAGGCATTTCTGCTTGTGTGCTCGAATGTTGAACTATCAGCGTTTCTTTCGGTTTCGTTGCTTTGAGAAAAACTATCAAACAATATTTTATTTAAAAGTTATAATACAAAAACAATACCATTGATTCAGATGGGACAAGTACACCGGAAGAGGTAACTGGTATTTCTAATAAAATCCAAGCTTATCCATGTATCGAAATAAATTACTTGTATCCAATCCAATCCAAGCTTGTTCCAGTGTGTTAATGAGTAATTATTGTACACATATTGTGATTAGGGTTTTAACGGAGTTTCAAGGATTGGCTCTGACTGTGAAATTATTCCTCCTATTTGATAAATCGTAACTTAAGATCTAATTAAGTCTCTTTAAGTTATTTACCAACAAACGTTTGTGTAATAGGTGGCCATTAAGCCAACATTTATCCACACGTTTGTGTAATAGGTGGCCATTAAGCCAACATTTATCCACTGGTCATTTTATAGAGTTCAAAAAATCTGCAAAGTTTAGCTTCCAAAAGAAACATCAAAGTTTTCAGAGATAATTTTTTCGTGGCATGACAAGGCAGAGAATATTGTAGGCCTTTTTTGGGAATTAATTCCATTTAATGTGATTGGGTTGGGATTCTGTTCTGAATTTCCCATGACCAAGCCCATGAATTCATCATCTCATTATTATTAGCAGATCGCGGTATTCACCGAGCGGGTTATATGCACAAATATGTGCTCCAACATGCTTAGAGCCATAGATGCAAATTTCCATCTTAAATATTACTATATTTGGATATAGGGACATGGGTTAAGGAGTTTTGTGGTTTTTGGAATTACCTAAATTGGTGATGATCTAGATTGTTTTTTGCTTTGAAAATTAAACTAACAAATGAATTCAATTATATATCTTTATTATTAATAAATATATTATTAATAATTATTATTATTTAGTAATATAATAGTAATAAAGCAATTAAATAATATATATAATGACCGTTATAATTAAAATATTCTCTTAGTAATGTTATTAATATATCTAATTTTAAATTAATTTATTTAAATAATAATTGAATAATATTGAATATATATTATATAATGACCATTAGAATTAAAATATTAATATTATCCTTGAATTAACAAATAAACTCCTTCATTTACCTATTTTAACTATTTCTTGAAATATTAATTAGTTATTTGAGTAGTTTGACCAAGTTCATTAGGTCAAACTAGCAGTTATCCTATAGCCGTTGGAGTCTCTGCACACTCTATTTAATCGAGCTAAGCCTGATTTGATCTTCATCTTGTCCTGACAATGAACCACACTGGTTGGTTCGAAAGGCGTCGACAAACGATTGATTATTGGTTCGAAACGCGTCGACAAACGATTGATTATGTGATTTTGCCGAAGATTATTTAAACAAGTTATGGATCACAGAAGTCTAAATTCCTTAATTATAGAAATTTTAGTAATATTTAATATAATTTGGTAAAGAATTTTGTAAATTTAAGTTATAGTTGTGAAATTTCAAAATCTAAAGTGCTCATAAATTTTTGATGTTAAATCTATTTCTATCATACAAAACATTATTTAAACAGAGTTATTACAAAATTTATTAAAATTATTTTACCCAAATTCCGAGGACGATCTCACCCATTCCTCAACCTCAATAAACAAGGCCATCAATTAATCAGTCAAACACCATTAAAATAAATCTATACACGTACATGTCATTGCCTACCTGGCATATTCTCGTTGGATGATACCTTATGTCATTTTGAGAGATTTTATTCGGATAATCCAATGATGAGTCTTGCTCTAGACTCGAAACGTCGACAAAAAGAAAATGATGAACACTGTGGATTATCCGAATACAATCTCTCAAAAACCTCTCCACAGAAACCTGCAATCCAAAACCTTATGTCATATTCCAGAGCGGCACTCTATATAAATTCGACCTCTCTCTATAAATTCGACCCTTATTTTTTAATTTGACGACAGAAATTTCCTTTAGGAAATTGTAAGTTTTTGTTATTAAAACTATGTTTTTAATGTTATAAATAAATATATTAAAAATGTGTTTTTAGTGTATAAATAAATTCAAAATAATGAAAAAATGCGCAACAAATTACCAACATTAGAACTGCCTTGGGTAAGGATAACTCTAAATGGCTTTCTTTTGGTCCAAATCTAGCCGTCACCTTTGCCATGATTTTATGTGATTCTACCCATTTTCCACATTCAAATTTATTTAGAATTTTTAAATGGTAAATATTTTTGGAATTATAGTTTGTAATTTTTGCTTTTAAAAATTTCCAAATTATTTTTTTTAATCAATGAGATTTCCATTATGACAATAAGTTATATGGGTGTTTATAGTGTTTCAAAGTTTATTAATTTTATTGTTACTAGATTTGTTAGTTACTTAATTCACCATAATTCTATAATTTTGATAATAGCAAAAAATATTGAGATAACAAAAACAAAAGATTATTAAGAAACTAGAAAAAATCTACACAACCTATAGCCACAAAGAATAAGAAGTTACAAGCATAGGGTTTACTACACTAGAATTGGTATGTGGTTGTTTAGGAAATTCACACTACATGTGCTTCTCCATGTGCTCCAAGTGTCCCACTAGACAAGTCACACGAGGCTCCAAACGAGCCAAATTGTCTTGCATCCTCCACTGGCTTATTTGTAGATCATCGAGGGATGATATGATCTCATTACAATCATCATGTTTCTCCTTGAGGACTTGCCCCAACAAAGTTTTTAATTGCTAGCATAAGGTGACCAAGTGGAAATATTGTGTTCTCCTCCCCCTAATGTGGCCTTGATCAAGGAGCCAATGAGAAACTTCTCCAATAAGTTCCAAGTATGAGAAAGATTATATCTTTTGGTGCATATTTTGCTCTAGCTTGTGTATGTTAGATTGGGTGCAAAGCAAGGTTGCAGCCTGAAAGGCAACAACTGCCTTCTGGGCCCGAGTCTTAGCCCACGAATGATTGGGCTATCCACAATTAGATTTCCCACGTTTACCCCTCACTCGACGACTATGACCCCTTTTCCTAGGCATAATGCTCCACACTGTTGACCCATATCTACACTTGTTAGGAGGGAACCCAATACACTAAATCTATAAATATCCCCACTCAAACTGTGTTGAGACAACACACGAGTAACCACTCTCTTTCAAAATCGCTCTACCTACTCGTCCCTTTAACACAGGTATGAAGGGCACCACTTGAAGGCCCATGAGACAAGGAGGAAGATAAGGTTGTGCCCAATCACCCAATGAAATACCAAACCTCGGGAGAACTAAGGTCAAGGTAAGGGAACTAACTAGAAACCAGAGCAAAAATAAGACTGGGAGCCAATTGAATAAAATAACTATGAATGCACCAAAATGAAAAACCTGAGACTTGGAGTAATGACAATTCTAGATGGTAAAGAAAACCTTGCAATAAATTAAAAAAATGGACCTAAACTGGAGAGGCCAAATACCTAGAATTACCTTGAAGCAAAATTTAAATTTTTGTTTGACCTTAGCAATTGTTGTGTGCCTGTAGCTCTCGTGTCATCCAAAAATTTTAAATTCCTTGTTTAATTTGTTCTAACCAACTTTCTCACAAGAGTTGGTTATCCTCCCCTGCTGAATGGAGCCTAAGAGTTGTAGCATATGATATAACATACTGAAGAGAGAAAGAGTTGCACGACAACACCACGCTGTCCACACCGAGCCCAAAAACCCTGCAAAGGACCCCACACATTCAAATAGTTTCCAGTTTGGGGAATAGCAGGCTAAATTGTAGGGTAGCTTGGACAACACCCTTGCAACCAGTTGAACCCCCCTCATCTCGTTGTTGTAGAAACTTTGAAGGAAAAATATAGAATAACGTTAAGGAATGAGCCATTAAATGGTTTTTATGCCACATGTACTGTGTTTGGGGAGTATACTATGCCACCCCTTCCTTATTCATCAGGAGAGTGGGTGGGGGTGACAAGTGCCTCGAGATCCCTTTCTCTGTATTCGTCCACCCCATCAAGGTAATTTTCAAAACCATATTAAATAAGTAAAATAACAATAAAAATTTAAAATAAAATTATATTTTACTAGTAATTTATAAAAAATATAAAAGTAAAATTATATTTTAATAGTTCTCTTGAGAGTGCTTATGTTAGATCAATGAAGATTTAAATTTAAAATTAAATTAGAAAAACTTAATTCAATAATATTTACTAATTACCCTCCACTTCATAGTTTCCTCATTTAATTCACTAAATTCTTCACTTCCAATGTTGTTTTATGTTAGAATTATTATTATTTTTAATTATTTTGTTTTTATCATTTATGAAACATGGTAAAGATAAACCTAATTCTTGTTTTATAATTTATGAAATACTATAAATATTAGATATAATTCATATGAGTTTTGAAGTAAAATTGTGTTAGTTTATTCTTATAACATCTTGGGATGAAAACCTGGATGCAGGTGTCAACAATGGCATTTAAATGACAAGACGGACCGCCGGCGGGTTGGGAAGCCATCTGGCTTTGTGTTTCATCCTGAGAGCCCATAGCAGCTGGATTAAAAACACCTTGCAGGCGACATTTATTATCTTCAAAAGATGTGAAGAGCTCATCTCCTTCATCACCATGGCTCCTGCAAACCGTTTTGTTTCTCCTCCGCTTCTCCATGGCGTTTGTTCTCAGCATGCGGTTGAACAGTGTTTCAGAACTGCTACAGGCAGTCGCTACCTAATGCTCCCTTGTCAGGATTTCAGTAATGGTTATCATTTTTCGCATTCTTGTCATTGTCTTCCTGTTTGTGGTTCACCCACCCTTGCTCCTGCTCAACGTCGCCTTCCTTCCAATTCTTCCACTATCAATTCCGCCATGGCTTGCCTCAGGCACTGCATGCGTAGTAGACGTGGAGGTTCGCATGGTGGTTTTAACCGCTCGCGAGCTTCTACCAGCTCCACCTCTGACTCTCCGGACTCAACTACTGAATTGCCCAACTCGCTCATGAACCCCACTCATAGCTACCCGAATATCAAAAGTGGAAGAGGTTGGAGGAACAATGATGTCCACACTGTGGATCTCCCACTCCCTCCTCTTTTTGGCCCTCACAACACTCAATTTCGCTTCTGCAGTTCCCTATACAGGCCTACAATCACTGCTACCATCACAATTTCTTTCAAGGAAGTGTCTGCGACGCCAGCTACTCTGTCTAGTCGTGGAAACAAGCAGAATAAGGCAGAGTCAGGTAGTTAGGGGATCAGCAACAAGCAGCAAGGAGAAAGCAGTAAGGCTCTGCATGGCAAAGACAAAGTTGAAGGCACAAGTAAACGACAGATGGATGTTGCAGGCACGGTGGATGCTCCAACTGTTCAAGGTCAAGGCGCGTCTGAAGAGGATGACGATTGGTATCAGTTTTCCTGTCGGATTGAGGAAGAGCTAGCTCTGGAGGAACCACCAGCCTAACATGTGGCCTCATGCAAAGGTTTCCGGCTCCCAGGTGGATTCATCTCAGTGTTTTGTGGTTTCTTGGTCTCGCGCAAAGGTACTCAGCTTCCAGGTGGATATGTTTCTATGATTCGTGGTTTTATGTTTTGGATGTGTTCTGTCTCCATGCTAAGTGTCTTGAATTTTTCTCTGGTTAACTCTCCGCCAAATGGAAATGTCATTCTGTTACTTGGTTATGTCCTTGTCTTTTTGGTTCAGGATTTGCATTCCTCTTTGTATTTTGGAAAACCAAGGTCTAGTTGTTCAATGGTTGGTTTCCCCCATAATAGGGGCAATCTTTAAAGTTTCTTGGATTGGTTTCCCCTCTGTTGGGGCAGTCCATTACCAACAGTTGCATTTTGTGATGATGGCCGATGCTTAACGTCTCTGAGATCAAGTTTCTTTGTAACTTTTTGTATCATATTAATAGATCAATATTACTTAGAAAAAAAAACATCTTGGGACGAAAGAGTATGTCACTTTTGCAATACCAGGATGGTGGAATATGAAAAATACTTTCTCATGAATTGTTGGGCTCATACTCATATCCGTTCTCTTTCCAAAACATTTGCCACACTACAACTTTTTGCCTTTTCAAGTAAGAAAAATAATAGTGATCTTGGAATGCTTCTCCTTTTTTTTTAATCATAGTTCAACAAAATTTTAAAAAATGTCAATTAATCTCTTACCTTCTTAAGGTTCCATAAACAATATTAGTTTTAGTAGACATTAATCATCATCACCATCTTCATTAATTTTTTTAATTTAATTTATATAATAAAAATGTTTAACATTGTTTAATTATTATTCTCTTCAATTAATTTAATGTATATGTAAAAGTTAAATTAAATTAATATTTTTTTTTTTAAATTTTAAATTAACATATTAGATATATGAATGATATTATTTTGTAATTTCATTTTAAATCTAATGACTCATTACTTTAAATTTCCAAAAACAAACATTTCACGTCATTGTAACACCATATATTGTTTAATACTATTACGTTACATAATATTATAATATTTAATATTATGATAAGCTTTTGCAATTATAAAACATTAAAATAGAAAATTATAAATAATTAAATTACCAACTAAAGAGGTCATATACTAATAAGAGACAAGAGTATCTTCTTCACTTTTCTGAAGTTGTACCCAAAAAGTTTTGGTGGAATGCGCTTGTTCGTAAAAAAAAAAAAAATCATTTGATCCTCTTAGAGAATTGGGGCATTGATCTTAAGAATTTATATGAATATTTGGACACCATGGTCACCATCTTAAATAATCCTATTAAAGCAGATATATTTTCTCTAAAAGACATTGAATTTGGGATTCATAAGCTCGCTAATGGGAAAGCTAAAGATATTGAACGATACCAAGCTGAAATATTTAAAATGGGAAGGTCTACCCTCATTCTTCATCTCCAAAATCTTATCAATTTGGAAGTAAAGCATGGCTTCCCTAAGACTTGAACACAAATCCTTATTGTGCCTATCTTTGAAAGTGGGGACAAAAATGTTCCTTCTAACTACATGACTATTATGACTAGCCACATCTTAGCCAAACTATATGGGCTAATTTTGGAAAAGAAGATTAGCCTTTGGCTTGAAAGCCATGGTAAAAGAGATAAAGAGAAATTTGGTTTTAGGAGACCTCACTCCACTATTGACCACCTTGTCACTCTCAGGATCATTGCCAAGGAATGTCAAAATAGTAAAATTAATCTCTTCTATTGTTTTCTAGACTTTAGAAAAAAAATTGACACTATTCCTTGGGATAAGCTTTGCAAAATACTTGAAGAGATAATGGTTCCTCCTGAGTTGAGGATTTTTGTTATTCACCTTTACGATATTGTTGTTTCCAAGCTTAAGACCAACAAAGGGTGGTAAAAATATATTAAATGCAATATCTAGGTTAAGCAAGGGTGTCTGCTATCCCCCACCCTTTTTGGAATTTACATCGATAAGCTCGAGAAGTGTTTGGAAACTGCAGTTTGTAAGGGAACCAAGCTTGTTGGTATAATCATTACTCTTCCCCTTTATGACAATGATATCGTTCTTCTTTCCGAAGCCATGATAACCTAGACAAGTAGCTTAAGACTCTTCATGATTACTTCTCCAAGATGGTTATGATAGTTAATACCGACAAGACTAAAGTCGTGATAATTAAATCCAAAAATATCACCCATCATAATTTATTCTATGATAACAATTACTTAGAACATGTTTATGCTTATAAATATTTAGGTATTTTGACATTCCTCATTAGCTCATCTAGAATGATAGCATTGAGAAAATTATTATTAGAGGTTAGATAGCTTATTATGAGCTTGAAAACAATGATAAGTTGCTCGCTTTTTATATTTGAAGTTAAAAAATGTTCCTTTATAGACTCTTGTCACCCGTGTTGTCTTATATGGATGTGAAGTTCGGGGTTGCAATATATGCAAAGAGTCGTGGAGAAATATTGAGATGATTCAAAAGCAATTCATAACCTACAACCTAAAGATCAAGGTAAATATTCCCTATCCTATCCTCATGATCGAAGCTGGCATTTCCCCCATTAAAATCATGGCTATGATTAGGTATCTGATGTATAAGAAGAATCTTTACAGCATGGAATCCAAGAGGCTTCCCAAAATTGCTTCTAACTTTAGTCAAAATCCCACTTGCACCTCAAGCATGGGTGGTATAAGGCTGCCCAGTCTTGGCTCAACCATTAGGGAATAAAGGAGGAGAGCACAACATTAGATTTATGAGCATTTGAAAGAGGGAGCACAACATTTGTGAGATCCCAATGTCTGAAGTTCTACATCTATTTCATAGCAAGGAGAATGCTATTCTAACCTCACATCATTTTTTTGTGGATTTTTTCCCCTTTTCTGTTGGACATAGTTCTTATTCTACATCCCGTGATACATACTAGAAATATTTCCTAATGTCTTCTTTACCACCGATGGAGTCCAAGTTTAATTCAAAGTTCATAACCACAACCACATTGTTGTTGAATTATGGTTGAACATTAATTTATATTTGCACCATGAACAAATACTTTTCACCATAACTCACACTAGACAAGCCCGAGAGCAGGCAATTATCAAGTTTGAGGTTTGGAAGACATAATTTTAATAGTCTTCTTGATATTTGTGATATCAAAGAAGATGTTGCCAACAATATTTGTCCTAAAATTTGTAGGAGGTCCTTAAGCTTAAATTGAAGAAACCTCTAGTTTGATTATGTTTTGAGAAAATTCTATAATGAATTGTTTAACAAACTGTTGTCTAATTGTTATAGGTAGGTTCCTCTAAGATGCATGAATGAAACTTACAATTTCATCATTACCCTACTCCATTCAACTTCAATGGAGTAGGGTAATGATGAAAACTACAAATTGTACATATTTCCAACTCTATAAAAATTAAAACCACAGTACATACTACCCATTATTATTATTAGAGCAGGAAAAGAGTTGTGGTAAAGTGTGGATTTTCATCTTGCAGATTTCTTTTATGATGAATTCAATGGATCGTTATATGTGACAGGCATATCTGAAAAATATTTAGACAAATTCGAGACTAGCCACATCTATCCCATATGAAACTTTTTGGGCATTTGAATTTAGAAGTTATGGATGGTTGGAGCAAATGTCTTCAGTCTTGTCTTGGGTTGAATTCAGATGTAAACGAATGTGAGGCAGTGGTGGAAGTTAGAAAAGTGAGAAGGATTTGTTGATAGTGGAAAAATTACTTAGATTGATCAATTCTATATTTTCTTTACAGGTGGGACAAATAAGTCAATAATGCAACGAAATCATACCAAATTCTTCTCATTTTTAAATATATAACTTGTTAAGTATGATGTTTTAAAATGGATGACATATCATCTACAGTTCATGTGATGATATTTGTAAAGATATTATGTGGATCTTAATATGTGGGGCTTCCTCACACGAAGTGGCCACTATGTAAGAATTCATTGTTGTACAAAGTAATCATTTTTACATTTTGTGACATGGACATTGAAATGATATTTTCATGTTAAGAAGGATTCTTTTGATTCTTTCATGATGTATGCTTGCTCTTGGCCATATGTAATTTTGTGGTATATCATAATTGAGTCTACTATATATATATATATATATATATATATATGAAATATTCTTTAAAAATGTGATGAAATTTACCAAATATCAATTTATGAACCATAACTAATGCTTATATTTCTCATCATTTTGGGTCAGCGTAGTTTGGTTTCTTTCATATGCCCATATTAGTGTTGAAACCTAAGGATTCCAGTGGTGAATAATGTTTTTTGGTACTACATTTCATTTATTATGGGTCATTGAGTTGTGTGTTTGGTAAGTTATGTCCACCATTCTGTATTAAAATTTTGAGATCCCATTTTATTATATTCTAAGACGCATGTAAAGGCTGAACATGGTTGATGGTATGCACATATCTTGTATACACTAATACCCTTGTTGAGGAGGAATTGCAGCTGTATGCAAACTGATGAAGCCATGTAAATGAATAGGTATGCATTAATGCTGAGAGTATGATGACAAACTTTACATTATGAATTTTTATGACTTAAAATTTAATAAATCATCATGATTGGTTTAAAAAATATTTGTTTCTATTACACATTGCCAAAAGGTTAATATTCAAGAATCCATTAAGTATTTATATTGTGTGTTATAGAGGAGTGGTGCATTGTTTTAGTAAATTTCTGTAACCATATGCTAAATTAGCAAATTGTACTCTCTATTGGACAAGAAATTGTTTCATTGCGTGTAATTCAAGAGGTTAAATCTTCTCATTCATGGGGTTGTTTGATACAACTTCTATGTCGTCTACCTTATTTTCATTTTGTGATAGTATTTCCTTGCATATGGGAAATGCTTCCAAACAATTTTCATCCATTGAGGCCTTGATATCCTTCAATTTTCCCCACAGAAGAGCGTAGAGCCCTATCATGATCATAAATATGCCCAACATGTTGTATTCAGTGGATCAATGCTATTTGTGCAACTATTAATCTCCATATCCATTTAAATTTTAGGAATGGTACAACTATTAATCTCCATCTCCATTTCAATTTTAGAAATGATTGAAAAAGGATTAAAAAATATCCTTTATGTTCTATAAATTCAACATATTAACATAAATTCAATAATATATAATTTCAACATAGTGAGTAGGCAGTTAAAAATGTTAATATTTTTTTTTATGTTACGCCTAACACTTACATATCTCCTCATAATGAGATGAAGAGAGTTTCTCCACACAACGATTTATATTTTCAAATCATAATGTAGCTAATGAATAAAATTATTCATTTATAAATTACATTTTTTTTAGTTACAATTTATAATTCTTTTTAAAATTATTTATTTTTCATAATAAATTTAAGATTTTTGGTTAACGTCATTTGATGCCTCAAAATTCTCTCGGAACTTTTCAGACATCGATTTGCCAAACTGGGTCCTACCGATAGAAATGGTCTTGTGAGCTGATTTCTCCATTTTTTCCACTCTAAAAGCATCGACATGAATGAAAAACAATATAATGATCCAATCTAGGTAAACGGTGTGGATGTTGAGGACTGAGTTACAATTTCCATGGTTGATGACATGGAAGTACATATTTTTAACATATTGATAAGAAATCATTAACATCCGAAAACCTAAAAATATAGAAGAATTGGATATGATTGCAGGAAGGATAAAATATAAACCAAGATTTGGATATGACCTAACAAACCAAGGTGTTTGGTTGGCGAATGTGGTGCAATATCATGATGAGACATGGGTGTGAGACTACTATGTGTCAATTGTATGAATGTTGATGTGGCATAAAATGGTACATCTTATGAGTTCCATAACATTGTTCCTAGAGCTTATAATGAGATGAGAAAGCTCTCGATGAGTAGAAGATGATAATGACCTCCAATTGGGTATGTTACATTGTGTATGCTTTGAAACTTTGAAATCTTTGGAATTATGAAATAACAACCCATATTTGTTGGGATTCAGCCATGAACCACTTGGTGAAGATATATTATATTGTTGAGATATTAATAGACAATATGTGACTCATATTGAATTAAGGTCATCACAAATCAACAAGGTTACCCTCTACAATGATTGTCCTACCCATGGGAGTTATCTTCCTTCTCTTCTTTTGTCATAGGTTCAATCATTCCATAATGTATGTAGAACAATCTATTTGTGCACACAATAATAACTATATATGAATGATTTTCTTCAACTAAATAATTCATAATATAATTTGAGTTTGTGATTATGAGCACAAACACAAATTGTCCACTCATGATAATGCTTCTCAAAGTCTAGGCTTCCTTTCAACTATACTATGTTATCAAATAACTTTTTTTTTATGAAAGCATAAAATCGTTCTTATAATAACCAAATTAGCTTGTTACAACTGGATACATTAATTTGTATTGTAGTTAATTCATTTGAGTAAATTTACTTCTCAATTTATTAAAAACCAAACTTCTAACCTTAGTTTTGAATTTCCTTTATAACTAAAACTCAAGCCATGAAAGTTAATATAAGTTGATGTTTGTGAGACCTTTGTAATGTAAGTTGTATTGTATCGTCTCCCACTGATCAGGGTGTGAGCTAGCGGATAGAGCCATTAAGGCTATCATAATGAAAAGAACATGAAGGTATGGTTCCACTGCCTCCCACACGTTTGACATGCAGGGCGTGGTGGCCGTCGTCATGCTTAAGGCAAGCAAGAGGATAGAAGGTGGCATTTGCATGCAATTGAGTTTACTGACTGCAAAGAGAGAGAATAATTTGGAGGGTGTAAGCACGGAGGTGACGACGATGAAAGAGGAGCGACAACTTTGGGAAAGAGATGAGATACGATGTCTTCAAACATAGATAATTGGGTATGTTAACTGGTTCAGCCTACATTTTATTATGCTTCCCTACATTTGGTCTAGTAATTGGGGCTTTCATGGGGGCACAGGGTTTGTGTGGGCGAGTAACTGGGGCGGGGGAATTAGCCTACAAGAGGTGGTTTGCGGGAACAATCCCAATTCCAGGGGGTCTGCTTGGTTGTCTCTTAAGTTTGGCATTCTGCTATCTCACATGGGGATTATAGGGATGGGATGGGAGGGAGTCTGCCTGAGTGATTTGTTGTTTATTGTATTCTTGGCAAACCCGGGAGTTGAAGGCAAGGAAGTGGCAATTATCTTTGCGGTCAGACCACTTCAATTCCTAAAATGCTCTAACGCCAATCCCCTAAGGAGCGTTACGCGAGGGAATATTGTCGAGAGTCAAGGTCCTCTTTAATAGGGGGAATTGGCACGCAGAGAATGTTGGCTGGGCTAGCTTAAGCTAGTCGTTGGGAAGCTAGGTGGTGAGTAAGCTAGGGGCATAATGCCTTGTGGGTGTTGGGGTTCAGATGTCAGGTCGCAGGGAGGATCTGAGTCATGCTAAGTAGAGGCTAAGTCAAGGGGAATGGGGGTAGAGGCAGTCAACGAGGGGCAACGGAGATGAGGAGCGTGATTCCTTCAGGCTTGACCTCTGGGTTACAAGTTTGGTGGGTGGCCATGCACCTCACCTCCAAGACCACGGTCACAGCGTGAGAAAGGTAGGGGTCATGCAGGGGCATCTCAGGAGTCTCAGGTGGAGGTCCCTTACACTCGGGGGTTATGTGCATAAATCGTGGGTGACGGATTTGTTGCATTGTCAGAACTGTGGGATGAAGGAAATTCAGAAATTAACATTTTATAAATTATGGTTTCTTGCTCCCACAACAGGTCAGTTGGGAGGTAACTTTCCTTATCCAAGAAAAGAATAGAGGTTTGTTTCAGACCAATGTTTGAAGGTACTCGGAAGGTACAGGGGTATTGTGGCTATGTTTTGAGCAATGAATACCGAGGGCCACAGGAAGAGACTGTGAGGGAGCGAGGTTGAGGTTGAGTTGAGCACCGCGAGCAAACGTTGGGGCAAGAAGCTCATGGCCAACCTGATCCAAGAAGTGGCGGTTGTGTATGCAGGGAGCACCATAGGGGAAATCAAACAACTCATAGCCGAATGGGAGGAAAATATAAATCGTCAAGCGAGTGTGGAGCCAACAGACATAGAGGATTGGAAGATCCTAATTCCAGACTCAAGACACACCAAAGGTCAAGAGGCACAATACGAATAGTCCATTTAACTGTATTAGCTCGTGAAATGCCTTCTCGACAAGGCCATGGAGAAAATATGGATGATTGTTGTTTAGGACTTTCCAAATTATAAATAGGACTTTCAAAAACTGCAATTTCAATTGTAGAAGTAGGATGGCCACCTGGATCATATAGAGAAACATTTCCCATGCCTGTTTATGCCGACTGAGATTCCAGGCTCTAGAGTGAAAGATCTGACCCCGGTGGCTTCGGCTTCCGCACAACAGGAGGAATAGAACGTTGACTCTGAGTCCTTTTTTTATTTGTTTTCATGCGGATAGCTTTTAATTTACAATTTACAGTCATATATATGAATAAACAACTAGAATATGGTTGTGGACATGACTATCAAGTTTATATAGCTTGGATAGATAGAATAAGTATTTTTTTGCTACTAGACAACTTAAACTGCGATTAGGTGGTCAACAGATGTGGTTTCCGGCTGGGCAAGTCGAGACCACCTAACCAGGATATATGTGTGTAACTTTCTTACTTATTTTATAATGAAAAAGAAGGATCTACCAAGCTTAACAAAAAAAAAAACTATCTTCTCAATTTATTAAACACCAAATTTCTAAGCTTAGTTTTGAATTTCCTTTATAGCCAAAACTCAAGCCATGAAAATTAATATAAGTTGACGTTTGTTGTTGGGTTGTGTTATATTCTTTCCACGACTAACCCACGTAGTGAACCGGGGGGTTAGAGGGGGGCAGAGCCCCCCCTTCGTTGCGCCAACTGCGCAACGAGGGGGTCACAGGGGGGGTGGCAGCCCCCCCTATCCGGGGGTTTGAGGGGGGCAGGTAGCCCCCCTCTATGGGGTTCGGGGCAGCGCCTCGGGAAATTTTTTTGGACCCTATATTAGGTTGGGCAAACCTACCTATGGTTTTCGGTCCATGGTTTTGGACGTGATGGTTTTTCGGTCCATGGTATTGGATGCTTCAGCATGTATAAATATGTATTGTAACATTGAAAGGAATATAATGAAAAATCAAGTTGGTAGTCCCGGTTTTGGGATCCAGGGGAAAATCTCTGTGCATATGTGTTTTATGTGTTATGCTCTCGCATTGTTTATTTTCTTTGTTTAAGAATTAGTATGCAGTTAATTTCTGTACATGGTTAAAACCTACATTTGGTATCAGAGTTGTTTTGGCTTCAAGGGGACGCCTTTGTTGGTGAGGGGTTTTTTGCTCAGGCTTGTGGTAGACCATGTTCAGTGGAAGATCTACGAGATCGATTCTGGTGGTGAAAGAAGATGGCGAGCAGTGGAAAGATAGAGATTGAGAAGTTCAATGGTCAGAGTTTTGAGTTGTGGAAACTCAAGATGGAGGATCTGTTGGTGGATAAAGATCAGTGGATCGCGGTAGATCCGGGTACTAAACCAACAGGAGTGACCGATGAAGAATGGAAGAAGTTGGATCGGAAGGCAAAGAGCACAATACGATTGTGTGTCTCAGATTCAGTATTGCTGAATGTATCAGGGGAAGCTACGGTGAAGGCTTTGTGGGACAAGTTAGGGACTTTGTACCAATCTAAGTCTCTAGTGAATAAACTGTTAATGCGGAAAAAGTTGTATAACCTGAGGATGAAAGATGGAGACTCGGTGACCGACCATCTGAATGCGTTTAATACTGTGGTAAGTCAATTATCATCTGTTGAGATTAAAATTTCAAATGAAGATAAGTGCATCAGTTTGTTGTGTTCTCTACCAGATTCGTGGGATAGTCTGGTTATTGCAATAGGTAGCAATGCAACTACTTTGCAGTTTGATGAAATAGTCTCAGCCTTGCTGACAGAGGAGATGAGACGGAAAAATATAGAGAGCCAGAATGGTGATGCCTTGTCTGTACGAGGACGGTCCCTGAACAGAAACAAAAATAAGTCATCGAGTGGGAGATCTAACTCTAGAGGGAGATCTAAATCTCCAGGAAAACCTACAAAGGTGGTGTGCTGGAAATGCGGAAAGGAAGGGCACTTCAGAAGGGACTGTAAATCTAAAGCTCCTGATAAAGGAAAGGGATCTGATGATGCTCCTTCTGCATAGGCGAAAACCACCTCAGATGAAGATGGGGATGTGTACTTGGCTTCTTCAAGTACACATGTAAATCATAAGGCATGGTTGATTGACTCAGGTGCATCCTTTCACTTCACTCCCCATAGAGAGTGGTTCTGCGAGTATGAGAAATACGATGGTGGTGATGTCTTCTTAGGAGATGATAGGAAGGCTAGAATCATTGGTCGCAGAAAAGTAAAGTTGAAGTTGCAAGGTGGAAGGGTTAGAACACTTCCGGGTGCTCTGCATATTCTTGCATTGGCCAAAAATCTGATTTCTGTAAGCAAGTTGGATGATGCAGGTGTAAAGACATTGTTCGAGAAAGATACTTGCAAGATGGTTCGAGGAGAACTGATATTGATGCAGGGAGTTCGGATTGGAACTCTGTACAAGTTGTAAGGTAGCACTGTTGTTGATGGGTGCAATAGTTCTATGGTTCCTGAAAATGGAGTAGAAAATCTAGTGGTCTCTGGAGAGAAGACCATTTTGTGGCATCAAAGGCTTGGACATATTGGAGAGAAGGGCCTTCGAATACTTCATGGTAAAGGTATGGTAAAAGGTATGAATAATAGCTCTCTGGATTTTGATTTCTGTGAAAATTGTGTATATGGGAAGCAGAATCGGGTGAGTTTCCCCTCTGGTGGTAAGAGGACGAAACAGATATTAGATCTTGTGCACAGTGATGTGTTTGGACCTGTGAAGATTCCATCACTGGGTAAGTCTATGTACTATGTATCATTTATAGATGACTTCTCAAGGAATACATGGATATATTTCCTTAAGAAGAAATCTGAAGTCTTTGACAGGTTTAAAGAATTTAAGGCTTTGGTGGAAAATCAGACAGAGAAGAAGATAAAGGTGCTAAGGACAGGTAATGGTGGAGAGTTTTGTAGCAAGGAATTTGAAGAATTCTGTAAGAAGTGTGGTATAGCACGGCAGAAGACTACTCCATATACACCTCAGCAAAATGGAGTCGCAGAAAGAATGAACAAGACGTTGATGGAAAGGGCAAGAAGCATGCTTATTGGTGCCGGGTTAGGACATGAATTCTGGGTAGAGGTGGTGGATACTGCATGTTACTTGGTCAACAGGTCACCTTCATCAGCGTTGGAGGATAAGACTCCACAAGAAGTATGGACTGGTAAGAAACCCTCTCTTTCACATCTGAGGGTCTTTGGATGTGATGCATATGTACATGTTCCAAAGGAGAAACGAACCAAGTTGGATAGTAAATATGAAAAGTGCATCTTTATTGGGTATAAGGATGGTTTAAAGGGTTATAAGCTTTGGAACCCAGTCACACAGAAGGTTGTGTACAGTCGAGATGTGGTGTTCAGACAGGTGAAAGATGTTATTAAACATGAAGTCCAACCAAAGGAACCTGTGAAGATAGAGTTTGAACTAAAGGAGGAAGAATCAAACTCTGTAGCAGAGGAGAAATCAGAAGATGAAGAGCCACAAACTCCGGCTGTGAGAAGATCAGTTCGAGAAAGAAGGCAGCCAGAAAGGTATAGTCCATCTGCTTTCTGTTCAAATTTTGCTTTGTCTGTTACTAATGATGATCCCAGAACTGTGAAGGAAGCAGTGGATTCAGAGGATGGAAAACTCTGGAAAGAGGCCATGGTTGATGAAATGGCATCTTTGCACAAAAATGAGGCTTGGGATCTGGTGGAGTTGCCGGCTGGAAGGAAACCCATTGGCAGTAAATGGGTGTTCAAGAAGAAGACAAATACAGAAGGAAAGGTGGAGAAATACAAAGCTCGGTTGGTAGCAAAAGGTTATTCCCAGGTGCCGAGAATTGATTTTGGTGATATTTTTTCTCTTGTTGCCAAGGTAACTTCTATTAGATTACTTTTATCTATTGCTGCTGCTTTTGATTTTGAGGTAGAACAAATGGATGTGAAGACAACATTTCTTCACGGGGATTTGGAAGAGGAAATCTACATGAAACAACCTGAAGGCTTTGTGGTGAAGGGTAAGAAAGAACTGGTATGCAAGTTAAAGAAGTCTATTTATGGGTTAAAACAGTCACCAAGGATGTGGTATCAGAAATTTAATAGATTTATACGAGGACTTGGCTTCACCAGAAGCAAAGTAGATCATTATGTGTATTTTAAATTAATTGGTGATCGTGTTATTTATCTGGTCTTGTATGTGGATGATATGTTGCTGGTTGGAAATGACAAAGAAATTATCCAGGATTTGAAGACCCAATTATCCTCCAAATTCGACATGAAAGATCTTGGTGCTGCAAACTATATTTTGGGCATGGAAATTAAAAGAGATCGGGCAAAGGGGAAACTCTGGTTAAACTAGAGGAAGTATGTCGAGACAATACTGCAGAGGTTTAATATGCAGGATAGTAAACCGGTGAAGGTTCCTATTCCTGTAGGTGTGAGGTTATCTGTTGAACAGTGTCCCAAGACACAAGAAGAGGAAGAGGACATGTCCCGTGTTCCATATGCAAGTGCAGTCGGTAGCTTGATGTATGCAATGGTCTGTACTAGACCAGACATTGCACATGCAGTGGGAGTATTGAGCAGGTTTATGTCAAAACCTGAGAAGGAGCACTGGACAGTAGTGAAGCGGGTTTTCAGGTATTTGCGTGGCACTAGTGATTATGGTTTGTGCTACCAAGGAAGACCAGGATTGGACAGAGCGTTGGATATTCATGGCTTTGTTGATGCAGACTGGGCTGGAGATCTGGATTAGAGAAGATCTACAAGTGGGTATGTGTTTAACCTATTTGGAGGTGCAGTCAGTTGGATGAGTAAGAAAAAATCTGTAGTGGCACTATCAACTACAGAAGCAGAATACATGGTAGCCACTCATGCAAGCAAGGAATCAGTTTGGTTGCAGACACTATGTTCAAGTATGGGGTTAGTACAGGGAGCTATAAGAATAGACTGTGACAGCCAAAGTGCAACTTTCTTGGCAAAGAACCCTGCTTATCATTCAAAGAAAAAGCACATTGATGTTCAGTATCACTTTGTGAGGGATATGATAGAAGACAAAAAGGTGTTGCTGGTAAAGGTGGACACTTTGAAGAATACTGCAGATGCATTGACAAAATCTATGAGCTCTGAGAAGTTCTCTTGGTGTAGAGAAGCAATGGGCATCTCAGGGCTGGAAAAATGACTAAGCTCTCCTGTGGCCCCCTGTGGAAAGAAAACAACAAGTGGGAGATTGTTGGGTTGTGTTATATTCTTTCCACGACTAACCCACGTAGTGAATCGGGGGGTTAGAGGGGGGGCTGAGCCCCCCCTTCGTTGCGCCCACTGCGCAGCGGGGGAGTCACAGGGGGGGGCGGCAGCCCCCCCTGTTCGGGGGGTTTGAGGGGGGGGTAGCCCCCCTCTACGGGGTCTGGGGCAGCACCCCGGGAATTTTTTTTTTGGACTCTGTATTAGGTTGGGCGAACCTACCTATGGTTTTCGGTCCATGGTTTTGGACGCGATGGTTTTTCGGTCCATGGTATTGGATGCTTCGGCATGTATAAATATGTATTGTAACATTGAAAGGAATATAATGGCATATGTGTTATGCTCTCGCATTGTTTATTTTCTTTGTTTAAGAATTCATATGCAGGTAATTTCTGTATAGGGTTAAAACCTACATTTGTGAGACCTTTGCAATGTAACTAGAGTACTTGTATTTCAACAAGTTTCCAATAACTCCACTAGGTGTTTCTATGGTCTTCTTACCTATTTTATATTTGATTAGTACTTGATTTTTGAAGTGAAATAAATATCTGTATGCCTGCCTCTTAACCTTTGTATGGTTTCAATAAAAACCTAATGCTATAAGAAATAAATTCTAAGCATTTGAACTTCCAATTCATGTTTAAATGAATGTTTAATAACTCATAGATTGTTCAATGCAATTTAAATGCTAGTCTTTATTGCACTTAGAAATATATTTGAGATGTTGGCCTTGATATTTGGATTTATATTCTCTTTATGGTATGTTAATATTGTATCTAAAATAACAAGGATTGGGAAAGTAAGGTGCATATTCTACCATATATTTGTTTCCTACAAAAGAGTTGTAGACTCTCTTATAGTTTTGCAATTTGTAAGATTTTAAGATCATTGTGATCATTTACAATGATAAACTAAAAGTTATAATTGATAAATAATAATTTAAATTAAAACAAATTATGAGAGTTTACACAATTATATATATATAATATTAATGAATATAATTAATAATTAAAATAAAATATTTATATATAAATTAATTTTTAATAAATATTAATGAAAATAACTTATAAATATTAAGTAACTAGTTATTATATAAATAAAAGAAATCAATTATTAATATATTTATTAATAAGATATCTACTTCTTTATAACAATCTATTAATAAAAAAATCAATTTAGAAGTTTTCATGGTTTGTAGTAAAATATATATATAAAGTATCTCTCAATTTATATAAAATATTTATATGAAATAAAGTATTAATATATATTGTTTTAATAAAATATTTACTTCTTTATAAACTATCTATTAATAAAAAAATCAATTTATAAGTTTTATGGTTAGTTGTAGAGTGTATATATAAAATATTTCTTGTAAGAAGAACTTCGTCATAAATCACATGAGGAAAGACCTTTTTCGACGGGTTTCGAACCAACTAGTGTGGGTCATCGTCAGGACAAGTTGAAGAAACAGATCCAGCTATGCAAGTTAAATAGATTGAGCAGTGCCTCCAACGGCTATCTTGGCCAACGGCTAGCTTGAATTTGGGACCATAGTCAAAAAGTCATTTTTATAATAAATTTATATTTGGTGACCATTCCTTTAATAAATATATATATATATATAGAGAGAGAGAGATAACATTTATATAAATAAATTAATTTAATAAATGTTATTAGTTAGTTAACAAGTTTAATAATTAAAATAAAAGTTATAAGAGATATTATAATAACAATATACCAATGGTACTTTATAGGATAATAGTTAGTTAGAATTAGAATGAGAAAAAAGTTTAAAATAAATAAATAAATAAAATAAAAGAACATAGTTGGTAAAAGTTAGTTGAACAGTCAAAATTAATAATAAAAATAAAAGAGTTAGTTAGAATTAGAATGAGAAAAAAGTTTAAAATAAATAAATAAATAAAATAAAAGAACATAGTTGGTAAAAGTTAGTTGAAAAGTCAAAAAATAAAAGAGGAAAAACAAATGAATAAATCAAAATATAATAAAAAAAAGAAATAAAGGTAAACGTTGGTTAAAAATTAATAAAAGTAAAAATAAAGTAAAGGAATAATTGAAAACATAGTAAATAAAGGTAAATGTTAATTTAGAAAATAAAAGTAAAAATAAATAAAAAAGGATAAATAAATAGATAAATGAATGAAAATATAAATATAAATAAAAATCAAAAAATAAAATAAAAGTAAATAAATAAAAATAACAATAAATAAATAAATAAAAAAAAACAAGACAATAAAACAATAAATATAAATATAAATTAAAACTAGGAAATATAATTAATAACGAGGTTAGTAAAGGTAAAAGTTAGTTAAAAATAAAAATAAATAAATAATTAGTAATAATAATAATAAAAATAGAAACTTATATAATAGAGAATAAAGCTAATAAAGCTAATAAGATAAAAATATTTCTTACAATTTATATGAAATATTTATATAACAATATGGATATTTATGTGAATAAAAATACTTGTTTAAATAATAATATTTATGATACGATTATTCATTAAATTGTTATACCATGCTGGAAAATATTTTATTACAATTTAATTAATTATTTTTAATTTTATTATAACAAAAAAAATTAGATTAAACATAAATTTGATATAATTAAAAAAAACATTTAATGCATTAAAAACTAATTGTTCATATTTGGTGTGAACGCCAGGCGAACTAGTTCCCTAAACGTACCTCTATGATAAAATAATAATAATAGTAGCCACCACATAGATAATAATAATAATAGTAACCTCCACATCGTTATATTTGGCTTGCAGCCGAGGTTATCAAAAAAAATGAAAAAAGCCAAGCTGCAATAAAAGTTTAATTAATTAAAAGCACCAGATATTAGAATAAATAAAATAGCGCCCTTCGAAATTCAAATTTGAATTCATTTCAAATGGGTTTTCAACATTAATTTCGCCAGACTGGATTACGTATTGTATGACTGCAAACATTATTTATTGTCCATCATGCCCATGGGGATCATCTGGCATCCGCATGAGCCATGGATCTTGCGTCAACGCATTTCCACAACCGTTAAACGGAAAGTGTTTGCCGGAGAAATTATGTACACGGGTTTACGGTGAAAGCAAATGTCAGAATCCTCCGCTCTCACGGTCACTGTCAATTATATATGCGGGAAGTACTTTGGAGGTTTTGCGCAAGAGCCCCATGCACTTTAAGCGACAGGGGCAAACCATTTTCAAAAACTTTTCAACAACTTCTTCAAATCCTACACTAGGACGGGGTTGACCGAAGGCATGCCAGCAAAAGAGCTCTTGCAATTGCTCTAGATTGATGCCTTCCAGTGTGTAAATGGATGACTCACCAATACCGGAGTTTCTAAGCACATCCTTATTACGACATGTAATTAAAATTAAGCTATCTACATCAATAGTATCTATAACAGGTGCACATAATGCATCCAGTTGATCAATATTATCAATATCATCTAAAATGATAAGAGACCGTTGAGAATCCCTTTTGAGCATCCCTTTGAGCATCCCTGTGCCTTCAACGACGCTATTTATTTGTGCATTCAATTTAATCAGCTCCTTGAGAAGGCTACTCTGCAGGGAAGGTTATATCCGCCACAGCAGAAAGAGCATTCCTCCATTTTTCTATGGTCTTGGGGTCGTATCGTGGTTGACAATCAAATGTTCTCTCCCTTTCGAGCTCGCCAAGATGTCGAGCATATTCGCCGCGCGTCCACCGAAGATCTGCGGGCTTGAATTTTAATATTAAAGTATTAGTAATGAGTTTAGTATTAAGGTTTTAGTATAGGGTTTTAATATAAGTAAGTATAAGTTAAGTGTTCAACTAAGTGAGTAAGTTTTCAATTAACATTGAAACCTAATATTATAAACCTTATATATTAATATTATAATCCCGTTGATGGTGTTGGACTTGCCAACATGTGAATGGATCTCCTGGGTAAGAAGTCCCAACTAGGCCTCAGAATGTTTGGAGTAGGAGTCCTAGTAGTGGGTAGTACGGTATTGCCTTGACTGAGGTTGCGGGTAGAGGTAAGTAAGATGTCCTTGTTCGAAGCAAGGGGTGTGACCTTGCAGCAAGTCAAGGAATGTGCATGAAAGGCTCTAACACACGGAAGGGGAGAAGAGTGTGCCCCTTAGAAGCATGTGATAGCACGTAACTTGAAAGGGAACACACGAGCTGAAAGACATCACGATATGGAAAGCAAGAGAGCAGACAATCCAAAGTGATGAGTTATACCAACAAGACTCTTCGATAAGATTCATATAAACACATATGAAATAGTCCATAAATACATGCGTAAATTACAAGTACATACACCATTAGAGTAACCAAGATAGTTGAACTACAATAACAATATATGCATGAAACACATTGGCTCTGTTATATTAAAAGAGTGAAGGATTCAATCATACATACAACCATGACAACCACTAGCCCCAATAGTGGAACATTACAGTCACTAATGTCTGCTCCTCCAAAGAGATGTACTTGCTCTGCACTGTGTAGAAGCCAAGGCTCATAACAATACACTCCAAGCTTTCTCTAAGTTATAACTATCATAAGCTTAGTTCCCAAAATCTTGTACAATGAGTTATGAGGTTCTATATATAGCAAAGGGTTGGGTGACCCTTCACATTCCCCTTTGTGACTCTTAGCCTACCCTCATGACTCTTCAACTTACACATGACTGTTTACATTCTACTATTGACACTTGGTCTTTCACTTTACAACATGTTTAAAATACAATATGCACATGTACCCATGTGAGACAAAAATGGCCTTGAGTAAGCCATGCAAAGCATCACTAAGACTCACACAGCTGTGGGAATACTAACTCATCGACATCCTCTTGGTGATCGATGGTGGCGAACTGATGCCAAGCTTGGTAGTTTGTTATGGTGTCCATGTACTTTGTGGTCACATCCTTCTAAAAGCGAACTCTTGCCTCTATTGCATCCGAGTACACTGATTTGGAACCTCTTTCGAACTCGTCATATAGCATGCACATCATGGCCTTGAGTGCAACTGAACTAGCGACATACTAGTGCATTTTTTCCACACTCATCTGGAAATCTGCATTGGTGGCTATGCGCATCAATTGCTCAAACTACATGTCCATCTCCAGTCAGACTTGCTTCTTTTCTTTTGCCTCGGTGAGTGTGTCAATGGATGGGATCACATGTGTGCACACAATGACATCCATGCTCCTGAAAACTCATGCATGTGAAGCCTATAAGCTGGTGATGATCTATGGGAGTTCCTCATAGTTCCGTATCTGACTCTAGATGTGTGCCTTCGACTCCACTGCTTTTGGCTTCATCATCTTTGGCCAAGTACAATGGAGCTCCCTTATACCTCATTTTCCATATCTCCATGTGATCAAAAAAAGTGTGTATGTCTATTAAGATGTGTGTTCTCCTAGCACTACGCTACTACCAACCATTAAGATGGACAACTGACTTATGCACATGACGAACTTGAAATACAACTTCCGCATGATTATCTCAAGAAATGATATGCCATCAAGTATTTCTTTCTTCAACTCTGCTCTGGCAGATGTTGTAGCTTGCTTTTCTTTCTTCTTGGCCGCTTGCAACTCCTTAGCCATGCGCTCGTTCTTAGCTATCAAGAATCTCACACTTAATCTCATGGCTTTGGCATATGTCTTTATAGCATCAACCAATGTAGCTGGATATTTGTGCACATCAGACACGATCACTCATTCCTGGAAATGCACAAGAGATACATGGACATTCAGAGTGGGCACTTTGCGTGACTGAACAACTCTGTGTTGTGACTCGTCGAATGATATGTTGTCCAAATCTGCTTCTGAATTGTCCTCGAGGATTTTAGTGTCTCCTTAATCACTTGGGACTTGCTCTGCTCTCGGATCTAGTGAAGCTGGTGGAGCGACCTCTTGGTCCTTGGGCATGAGGTCTGTATCCTGATCTTGCTCTGGCTAAACCACATTCGTGTCCATCTGTTCTGACATATGTTCAATCTCTTAAACAAGGTCCCGCTCTTGCGGCTGCTCACCCTATTTGCAATCTGCCAGTTTTTCTTATGAATGAATATCCCGTATTGGCTTAGTTTCATCAATGTGTGCATCTTGCACCTCCTGTTGTTCCTGTTCATGTTGTCTTTGGGCATGAGGTTCGTATCCTGATCTTGCTTTGGCTAAACCACATCCATGTCCATCTGTTCTAACATATGTTCAATCTCTTAAACAAGGTCTAGCTCCTACGACTGCTCACCCTATTTGCGATCTGCCAGTTGTTCTAATGAATGAATACCCTGTATTGGCTCAGTTTCATCAATGTGTGCATCTTGCACCTCCTGTTGTTCTTGTTCATGTTGAACTTCCTTTTCTCTTCTACGCAGCTCTTGTTCTTCCATTAGTTGTTGCTTCAAATCCTGCAACTTCTTCTCTGCCTCCAATTTTTTCTTCTCCCTCTGTCCAACTCGTCATATAGCATGCACATCATGGTCTTGAGTGCAACCAGACCAGTGACACACTAGTGCATAGTGTTTGCGCTCATCTACAAATCCACACTGGTGGCTATGTACATCAATTGCTCGAAGTACATGTCCAGCTCCAATCGGACTTGGTTCTTCACTTTTGCCTCGGTGAGTGTGTCAAAGGATGGTATCGCATGGGTGCGCACAATGACATCCATGCCCCTGAACACTTGTGCATGTGAAGCCTATAAGCTGGTGATGAGCTGTGGGAATTTCTCATAGTTTTTTATTTGACTCTAGATGTGTGCCTTCAACTCCATTGCATTTGTCTTCATCATATTTGGAAAGAACAAGGGGGCTCCCTTGTACCTCATTGTCCATATCTACATGTGATCGACAACAGTGTGTATGTCTGTCAAGATGTGTCCTCTCGTAGCACAACGCTACTACCAACCATTAAGATGGACAACTGGCTTATGCAAGGTGACGAACTTGAAGTACAACTTCCGCGTGATTGTCACGAGAGACAATACATCATCAAGTATTTATTTCTTCAACTCTACTCTCGCGGATGTTGTAGCTTGCTTTTTTTCTTCTTGGCTGCTTGCAACTCCTTAGCTATGTGCTTGTTCTCAGCTATCAAGAATCTCACAATTTAGCTAGTGGCTTTGGCATATTCCTTTGTAGCATCAGCCAATGCAGATGGATGTTTGCGCACATCAAACATGATCACTCATTCTTGAAAATGCGCAGGAGATACATGGATATCTGGAGTGGGCACTCTGTGTGACTGCACAACTTTGTGTTGTGACTCGTCGAAGGATATGTTGTGCACGTCTACTTACGAATTGCCCTCAAGGATTTCAGTGTCTCCTTGATCACTTAGGACTTGCTCTACTCCTGAATTTGGTGAAGCCGGTGGATTGACCTCTTGGTCCTTGGGAACGAGGTCCATATCCTGATCTTGCTCTGGTTGAACTATATCCGTGTCCATATGTTCCAACATCTATACAATCTCCTAAAAAAAGTCCTGCTCCTGTGACTACCCACCCTGTTTACTATTTGTCAGTTGTTCTGATGAATGAATAACCTGTATTCACGCAGTTTCATCAATGTGTGCATGTTGCGCCTCTTATTATTCTTGTTCATGTTGCATTTCCTTCTCTCTTTTTCACAGCTCTTGTTCTTCCCTTAGTTGTTTCTTCAATTCCTACAACTTCCTCTTTGCTTCCTCCAATTTTTGCTTCTCCCTCTTTCTTTGTGCAATTCTTTTATTGCATTGTTGGCTTGTTGGGGCCTGACCCAGGTTCAGAGTGATTTATACAAACAAATCCCCGTACTACTGGCCCTTTTGGCAATAGTTTGCGGAGCACAGACTGAGGTCTCACCCGAAGTAGTATGGGAGGGTGCAAAAACCAGGTTTCCACACCCTGGAGATGTCTGATGAGTTCAAGTGGTCCGCGGTTTCACCCTGCACGCACGTCGCTACACGCACTTTCCCATACCTTGCAGCCTAAGATGTTTCCTTCGCGTAGCCCTACTCGGGGGTCGAACATTGTTATTACCCTAGTCCTTACTAGTACTCCAATGTTGGTTGATCATTTTAGCCTACTTCTGTGCTTTCAGTTATACTTAAGAACATAAATCGTTCATACAGGTGCACACAGTAAATAGCCAGCATATTCGTAATTTACATAAAACATGCATGAACCCCATAAAAAATACACAGAATTAAGATAAAAATTATCTTTATTAATCTCTTTTTCGGTTACAGACTCGACTCCGCCCTACGCACTTAGCTGCACGGGCCCGCACACTCAGCTGCTGACTACTAGGCCTCTACGCACTTAACTGCAGAGCCTTCTCCTACTCTATGACTCAAAGACACACTTAGTCACTTAGATTCTTTCTTTTCTCTACTACTCCACTATCTCCATTGCCTTCTTTTACACTTAGAACCTCGCTCTATTTATACAATCCCATGGTCTGCGAACCATGGGCAGACCGACATTACATTACAAAACTAGGGCGGACAACCCTATGACTCTATCATACAGTTTGCACTCCAGCTCACAATTCCTGTAGTCTTTACAATAATATCGGGTCAAAACTTGGGCTTTGAGCCCCAAAACATGCCTTTGGGGGATTCCATGTCCAATAGACCCCCAACACAAACATCGTGACTCACCCTCAATTCACTTTGTCGTCGTTGCAATATTTTCACGAAGTCCTTCCAACTATTCGTGAACTGTGCTATGGTCAGCAACGCACTGAGATGCTGCTTGCTAGATCTGTTGCATCCATTGTTCTGATACCTCTATGTCCAGAGTGCTTTTCTGCATCAGTGCATACATCCCCTGTATATATGTTTGAGCTTTCCTTCGATGGTTGTTCTGATAGTGAAAGCCTCGTCGATCCAAGGTTGGACATGCGATTTTAGAACTACCTCCTTATGTCGAGCCGCGTCCACCTGCTCCTTTAGTGCCTTAGCCCGCTGCATCCTCGCAAGACGTTGGGTGAGGACCACTGTCTGCGCAGTACCTCTGACACTGTCATATTGCTATTGGAGTTCTCGCGCTTATATTTCCAAGTGCTAAATGTTGGGGTCCTCTTGTAGAGTTGTGAGAAGCTTCTTCCAACATGCTGGTGCAGTCTCACACTACACCTCCCATTTTCTCCAATCCCGCTGAGATAGCGCCAGTGCGCTATTCTCTAAATTTTGGGGGAGTGGATGGTTGTGTCTTTAACCGCAGCTTGGCGATTTAAAGATTCAGCTCCAACTGAACCTTGGTCGTTTCTTCCTTGGCCTCACATACTCCTCTCACTAACCTGTGGATCCACACCTCCACTAGTAGATCTGTTGGGATGTCCAAATCCAGGACGCTTTGGCAAGCGTCTTCTACCACCTGCACCAAGTGTTGATTTTATGACACCAATTCGTCGCGCTGCAAGTTGACTTGTTCCATGTTTATCTTTTTTCTTGCTGAGGACTTAGATCACGCGACTCTCCCTAGCGCGTAGCTCTGCCGTTATCCCCTCCTGTAATAGATATAGTGTCTCACGCATAAGGGTAGCTAGATTAAGGCCAAGGCCTTTCGTTATGCTAACCGAAACTCTATCGGCCTCTTTCGCTATCATTAGGGCCCCTTCGGGCAACACTATTGTGTTTGCCATCCGTGCGTGCAACATCTACTCTGTTGCTAAGGATCCTACTATGAGGTGGGTTGAAAGGGTACCCACCTGAGGGGGACACACTTGTAACTTCTGCAACTGCACTCTGAGGGCCCCCAACACAGTGTGGTGCTCCTGCATAAAATCATGAAGGGCCTCATTGGTGACATTGCACACCGTCTCGCTGATGTCATGCAGATAACCTCAGTTAGGGTGATCGGGTCAATGGCCAATTTCGAGGCCTTGACTTTCTTCCTTGGCCTTGCTCGTTCTATCGTGTATGGGCACGGTCCCTAGCTTTGCACTCCCTTCTACTGTTTATGCATTGTCTACCTCTTGCCCCTGCGAGGGCGTTGTTTGGCCCTCGTCCACCTTCGTGGTTGCTTCCTCTACCTCCTATGCTGTTGCTGCTACTTCTGCAGCCTTTTCTGCTCAGCAGATTTCTGTGCCACTTCCCGCACTGCCCGTACCTCAGCTGCTGCTGTTTCCTTCCGCATTTTATCGACCAATTATGTGATGCGCAACTTGGCATCATCCTTCTTCTTCTTTGTTTCCACCTTCCCGAGTTCTGCAAGATCTTGGATGCGCCATTTCGAGGGCCATGCCTCCAAGACAGCGAAAATGGCGTCGTCAGTGGCTACAAAAGGTAGCTTCATCCATTGCTTTTCCAAATCCTTGCGTGCCCTGATAAAGATGTTGTGCATATCAGCCTTAAAGTCTGCAAAAATCTGCAGACTGTTGTACACCATGGGTGACAAGCGCGGCTTCCGGTTGATCCACATCTAGATGTTCATCTCCATGAGCACCCAAAAGATCTTGCTGTCACGTATCCTTTTTGTATCCTTCATGGCCTAGAGTGAAGCGTACTTTTGGGCCTTCGATAATTCTCTATCAATTATGGGGAATTGACTATCCTTTGGCAATTCCCCTGCTACGAGCACTATGGATAGCAAAAACCATGCATAGTGGAAGGTTTTACCTTGCTCCTGGGCTTTGCGACAATTTTCCAAAAATTATGTGCAGAGGAATTCAAACCAGTTAAATTGGACCCCCTCCGCGCATTACTTGGCCAGTGCGATCACCGATGTAGGTACCTTGTCTGTGCGACACTTTCGCATAACTTTGTCAGCCAGGATTTGGGTTGCCATGCGTACCACTTTTTCCTTGATGCTAGAGATGGCGTAGCCCCTCTTCTTCTTCTCCAGCTTGTTCTTCATCTTCATGGCCTCAGCGAGGGCCAAATCACTACCCTTTCTTTCTGATATGGTCGCGGGGTCCTTTCCTTTGTAGGGGAGCCGGGAAATGTGGTGAATTAGGTCTTCCATGATCGGGATAGGCTCCTCCAGCCATAGATACCCATCATGCACTAGGCAGAGTAGCTTCCTAATGACAAAAATGGTTATTGGCGCACGGTGGAAATGTGACAACCATAGTAAGTTCAGCAGCCCGACCTTTTCCACTCCGCGCAGCCACTTCCGCAGCTCTAACATTGTCACCATCCCTGTGATGTTTTGATTCATGAGGTTCCCGGTCTCACGGTGAGGGAACTTCTCGCGATCAGCGAGGTCCCAATCTTCAAACTTCATGGTTGGCACATGGCCCAGGTGCGTGCCTTCAAACACAATGTTGTCTGGGAGGAGCAGGGTTTGGAGTGAACTCTTAGTTTCATCCAGGTCCTTGGGCACTTTGGCCTTCCCTTTCCGCTATGTAGTTCGCGAAGACTGGACAATGGTCCTTGTCATGTCCTTGGACTTTGCACTTTATGCAGCATACCTCCTCGCATGCTTCTGGGCGAGCTGCCCTGTCTTATTTCAGGTTCTACATCTCAAGACACAAGTTCTTCAACTACGTATGAATCTATTGGATTCCCAAATTAGGATCTTGTATCATGGTCTCGTGCAGTCTCATTGTGATCTCCAAGGCCTCGACCTGAGTTGATAGCTTTTGTTGGGATAACGCATTCCTTAGATGCAATGTTAGCGATGCTATAAACCATGCGCGGTGTTGCCCATCTGTCAAGGTCATGTTGGATTCACAAATCATACACTTCAGTCTTTGATCTAGCTCCTAGGGGGTTTCACCTGGAAGCATCGTGATTTCCTTAAATCCGATAATCAATTGTGTCTTTGATTTTGGCCTGCTAAATTCTCTGTTTAGCACAGCTTGGATATCTGCGATTCTTTCATTTGGATTGTCATTGGAATGCTTAATGTACCACGTCAGTGCGCAATCTTGCAAAGAGTTGACCAGTGTTGTCTTCTTTATATTATCATTCGTGACTCCTTGTGCTTCCCATACAGCCTTTACCACAAACCAAAATTGGTCTGGGTCTTCATTCCCTACTCCTTTGAAAACCACAACTTTATTGTGCTCGCCATATTGAACTATGGTGGTGGCGGAGGTGGTGTGGGTGAAGATGGGGGTGAGGATGGTGAAATTGGTGGTGGTGTGGGTGGGGGTGGTATGTGTGGAATTCATTGTCTTATCAGACTGATCGCACTTCTTGGTGAAACTTTCGCGAGCTCCTCCTCGCTCTCCCGCGGAGGTGAAATCAAGGGACTAGTCTTTAATTCTTCGCTACCTTCATTTTTGTAGATCCTCACACTTCGCGTAGCCCCAAACATTGATTTATTTGCATAACTCGCTTTTCATGCAGTAGAATTTTAATCCAAGTGTTCAAAGATTTAATGTACTTACCTCACGGTCCTTTGAGGAAGTGTCGTTCCACCTCACTGTAGCT
Organism: Pinus tabuliformis; assembly: GCA_031772625.1. Taxonomy (NCBI): domain Eukaryota; kingdom Viridiplantae; phylum Streptophyta; class Pinopsida; order Pinales; family Pinaceae; genus Pinus; species Pinus tabuliformis. The sequence continues at coordinate 589,651,580 of CM062806.1, forward strand.
AACTGACGTATCTACTGCGAACTCGGTCATAAACCCTCCTATAATTTGATCGAGCCAATGGTCCACAGCGTGCACAATCTTATCTCCTGATGCTTCTAGTCTGTGCGCCAACTCTGGAGTCCACACAATAGGTTTGTCACCTACACCTTCCCGGATTATCTGCTAGCTTTGTGATCCACTCGTACAACTCAGAGGGGAAAGATGCAAAGAAAATTTTGTGAATTTCGTATATAAGTAGTGTTCTAACCACTGTTCCTTCGATACTTGAGATTCTGGTTTTCCTGCATCGCGAACTTGTGAATCTTTCTATCCAGCCACTCTTCAATTTCTTTCTTTGTCAGATTCCAACGAACGACATCAAATGATCTGAATGGAAAATGGCATCAACCCATGGTACTCATCCACCCATATTATTCATCGACCCATGGAATTTACCCATGGTATTGTAAATGGAATCCGCCCGTGGTATTGTAAAATCCACCCATGGAATTTACCCATGGTATTGTAAATGGCATCCGCCCGTTGTATTGTAAAATCCACCCGTGGTATTCATCCACCCATGGAATTGACCCATGGTATTGTAACTGAAAAATACTATAAGTAACAAGTCACATCTTGTAAAAGGATAGATTTTCCGCCACAATGTAGCCTTTACAGCTCAGAGGCATGTGGCTGCCACATCTCTTCTCAGAGATAAGCTACCAACGCCCTAGCTGGTATATTTCCATTTCTGGTTGTAAGCATATTTCAATATTTTCCATTAATGAAATGAAGTATTATTTCCACTGCATAACTATCTTTATGGTTACCTCTGTATTTTGTTGCATTCATGTTTAAATCCGGATCAATGGGTTTTCATAAAAAGTTTCTTTGTGGTTTTGTTTATTGGGCATTCTCCTCTCCTATTTTTCTTATGGCAATTCTAGTTTTCAAATCTTGGGGGTCTCTCCCCCCAATATCCATTTCAATATTTTAGATCTTGGGGGCCTCCTCCCAAGATCCGGATAAGTGGTATCAGAGCAGTTTACGATTCCATGGGAATGAGGGTTTCATGCATATTTCAGTCTCAATTTTTTTGCAGGATTTTTTTTTTTGGCGGCGACTTTGCAGATCAGATCTGAAACATTTGGTATAAAATTTACAAAAACAAATACCAGATCTGGATTCCTCTCGAAAAATCACCTAATTTCAAAAAAAAAAAAGGGTCGAATCAGAGTTCGGATGTGGGAGATATTGCTGATTCAAAATCAGCTATTTTATCATAATTTTTGTGACGGCGGAACTGTTGCAGCGCGAATATGAGATCTCAGAGTCTCCAGCTAAGGATTTTCATCACATGGGAAGATGCAAAATGATCCTTCTGCTTCTAAAAATAGGTTATAATAGATATTCTGAGTTATATTGGCCGAGTTATGTCCATTTTAATTCTACAGCAGCATTCGGAGTGGGTTCCCATTGGAGACGTGCCCTCCCACCCCACTTTAGTAGGCACCTGCTTCACATTCATCAGTTTCAACATAGCAGCATTCAACTTGGGTTATTTGGAGACGTGCCCTCCCACCCTAGGCTATGTAGGCACCTGCTACTTCATCAGCAACCAACATCATGGTTATGGGTCAACCACACAAAATCCTAGGCATCGAAGTCCACTTGCTAGGCCGCACACTATTAGCATCACAGTTGGTCACCAGCATTACATGGTATCTCTATCCTCGTATCTTCGTTTGTCATGGTTATGGTTCATCCACAAACCCACACTTCATATTCAACAAAGGCTTCGCAGGAGGGAACTTTACGCAATGGGGACCATTGCTTCTTAAGGAGGGAGGAATTATCCGAATGGAAAATGGCATTAACCCATGGTACTCATCCACCCATATTATTCATCGACCCATGGAATTTACCCATGGTATTGTAAATGGAATCCACCCGTGGTATTGTAAAATCCACCCATGGAATTTACCCATGGTCTTGTAAATGGCATCCGCCCATTGTATTGTAAAATCCACCCATGGTATTCATTCACCCATGGAATTGACCCATGGTATTGTAACTGAAAAATACTATAAGTAACAAGTCACATCTTGTAAAAGGACAGATTGTCCGCCAAAATGTAGCCTTTATAGCTCAGAGGCATGTGGCTGCCACATCTCTTCTCAGAGATAAGCTACCATCGCCCTAGCTGGTATATTTCCATTTCCGGTTGTAAGCATATTTCAATATTTTCCATTAATGAAATGAAGTATTATTTCCACTGCATAACTATCTTTATGGTTACCTCTGTATTTTGTTGCATTCATGTTTAAATCCAGATCAATGGGTTTTCATAAAAAGTTTCTTTGTGGTTTTGTTTATTGGGCATTCTCCTATTTTTCTTCTGGCAATGCAAGTTTTCAGATCTTGGGGGTCTCTCCTCCCAAGATCCATTTCAATATTTTAGATCTTGGGGGCCTTCTCTCCAAGATCCGGATCATCAGACATCTCTTATGCCGATCTTGGTCCTGACAATGGAACCATTTATTGGCTTGTTGGGGCCTGACCCAGGTTCGAAGGTGATTTAGCCAAACAAATCCTGGTACCACTAGCCCTTTTGACAACAGTCCGCAGAGCGCGGATTGAGGTCTCACCTGAAGTAGTATTGTTATGCTCTTAACCTGCAAAATGATACCCAAATATAGAATATGCGAAGAAAAGATACCTAGAACACATAATAGCAATGATTTTATTATTCAGAGAGTAATGTTCACTTGCTATTCAGAGAGTAATGTTCACTTGCCTCTTCGAGGGGGCAACCTCCAATAGAGCAAAACTCGATTACAAAATAAGACACGATGCTCCTCGCAGGGAGTCTCTATCCTTTATATATGACTCATACATGCAATACCACGAATCAATACCGTGGGTTTTATTAATACCATCTATCTAATACTACGGCCCATTTGTAACTAACTGTGGTCTCGTCATTAATTGCGGGTTAACCACTTACAAATATTAATATGGGCTTTATTGACTCTTGAATATGACGTGATCCCATGGCCTAAATAAAGGGGTTAGGGTGGGACCCTAACATGCCCTCCCCCTTAAGACTAGCCTTGTCCTCAAGGCTGAAGCTGCGGAAACTGCTGAAGAATAGTGGCTAGTTCCCAAATTGCATATTCCGGAGAGGTGTCTTTCCATTTGACGAGGACTTCCTTAATCATGCGGCCGCGCAGGTGCTTGTCTCATGTGTCTAGAACCTTTTCGGGTTGAAGCCAGATTGACCCTTCTTCGTCCAATTCAGGTAGACTGGTTTGAACTCGGCAATTGTTCCCAATCACTTTCTTGAGGCACGATACATGGAAAACTGGATGGATTTTTGCAGTAGGTGGCAAAGCCAACTTGTAAGCCACTTCTCCAATGCGCTGAAGTACTTGGTATGGTCTGTAGAATTTTGGAGATAGCTTCTGACAACCCTTGTCTTTGAGTGATGTTTGCTTATATGGTTGCAGCCTCAAAAAGACCTGATCCCCTTCTTGAAATTGGTGCTCTGAGCGATGCTGGTCGACCTGTTGCTTCATGCGGTTCAGAGCTTGATGAAGATTCTCTCTAAGATGGGCGAGCATGGTTGCGCGGTGTTGTAGGAGTTGATCCACTGCTTGTACTTTGGAGCACCCCTTGAGATAAGAAGTAGGGGAAGGCGGAAGTTGACCATATACTGCTTCATAGGGAGTCATTTTGGTGGTGGCATGATAGTTGGTGTTATACCACCATTCAGCCAGAGGTAACCACTGTACCCAAAGGTGTTGCTTTTCTGAAGTGAAACACCTAAGGTAGGTTTCTAGACATTTGTTGACGGCTTCGGTTTGGCCATCCATTTGTGGATGATAGGAAGTACTGAGTTTTAGTTGAGTGCCTTGTATCCTGAAGAGTTCCTGCCAAAAATTACTGGTGAAGATCGGGTCGCGATCGGACACAATAGAAGTAGGCATGCCATGCAATTTGAAAATCTGATCCATGAAAGATTGATCGACCAAATTTGGTGTAAACGGGTGGGGTAGGGCGCAGAAATGAGCATACTTCGACAGTCGGTCCACAACCACCATGATGACTGACTTGTTCCCTGACTTTGGAAGACCTGTAATGAAATCCCTAGAAACCTCCGTCCAAATTGATGTCGGAATGGGCAATGGTTGTAATGTGCCTAGTGTGTTGATGGTTTCCCCTTTGTGGTGTTGACAAACATCGCATTCTGCTACGAAAGTAAGGATTTCCTTTTTCATGCCTGTCCAAAAAAATGATCTTCTGGTGCGAGCATACGTCTTCTGGAAGCCCGAATGTCCTGCAATGGGAGATGAGTGCAATTCTGCCAAAATGCGACTTTTGAGGGTGGATGTTGGTGATATTACGACTCTGTCCTTGTAGTGAAGAATATCATCCTGCCACGAGTAGCCCTTGGTGGAATTTGGATCTACCTGCAATTGAGAAATGAGTTGGGATAGCCCGAGGTGTGAAAACCATTCCTTGCGAGCCTCTTCAATCCATTCTGGAATGGGGAGGGAAATTGCTAGCAGAGTACTTTCTTCCTCAAATTGGCGAGATAATGCATCTGCTACACTATTGTCCTTCCCTTTCTTGTAAATGATCTCATAATCATATCCCAGCATTTTGGCGATCCATTTATTTTGTTGTGGGGAGGATAGGCATTGCTCCAAAAAATATTTAAGACTGTGATGATCTGTGCGGATTTGGAAACGTCGCCCCAATAAGTAAGGTCACCAAGTCTCGACTGCATGTAAGATGGCCATAATTTATTTTTCATAGGTAGATGGCCCAGATTCCTCCCACTTAGTTGTTGGCTTGTGAAGGCCAAAGGTCCCCCTTCCTGCATTAAGACCGCTCCAATACCTGTCCCCGAAGCATCACATTCAATGACAAAGGATTTGGTGAAGTCAGGTAGTGCTAAGACTGGAGTGGAACACATGGCGTTTTTGAGAGCGGTAAATGCCTGGTGTGATTCCTCATTCCAGAAGAAGGAATTTTTCTTTAGGAGTTGAGTGAGGGGCTTCGCGATTGTGGAGCACTCGAAAGGTATGCTTTTGACAAACAATTTAGTGGCTTTTCAGTAACATTTGTAACCTTTTCTGCATCATGGACTCAAAGAAATAAAGAATTCTAATAAAACGTGTGAGAATTAACGTGGAAAGCTTAATCGCTGATAATTGCCATTTTTCTGTGCAGGGAAAGGTGGAAACGAGGAGCTGTCGTTCAAAAGGGAAAGACAAAGGAGGAATAACTATTGTCCCTTTAGAAGGGAACCAGATGCAAACGAGATTGAGCAGATCGAAGCAGATCAACCCAGGAAAGGAAGAAGGGATACCAACTCGGCGGAAAAGGGAAAGAAAAGTAAAGGATTAACAGCTTGGCAAAGATCCTGAGGGATCACTGTTTTACTTATTTTGTTACTTAGATATCTCCACCGTTACTTCTATAAAAAGGGACAACATTGTTAAGCAAGGGGACTTTTATGTAAACTTTCAGTTTCAGACTAAAATTTGATCATTGAGTCTCACTGAGACCTAGTTTACTGTACGTTTGTTGATGCGTTAAAATAAAAGACTTGGTGTTTATTTCATCTTTGCGTCTGGAGTAATCTAAGGCGGTGTACCATTGGAAGCTAAGGGCCCGGCTCCGAAGGACACTTGCTTTTTGTATCATTATAACTTGGTTTCTGCGTGGTTTGCTTATCTTTATTGCTCGGTAATCTGATATGCTTTTCATGTGTCGTTCCATGCTCTGCTACGATTAATTCATTAATGTTTCTTTCAGGAAATTCGTGTAGTGACTCTGCATTGAATTATTGAATCTTCTCAGAGTTGATTGCATATTATTAGTCTGAACCAGCTATTTTTGTTACAGAGCATTTGTACTGAATGTTACTGTTATTGGATTCATTTTAAATCACGATTATTGGAATCCGAAAGTAATATTATTCTATTTGGAAACATAGTCGTATTCTCCTTAATCAATATCGATCAGATTACTATATTAACGTGTTGCGTGTATATATGATTGGTTACTGTTGTTCCATAATTCATCAATGAGTGCTGTTCCATGAAGTACATTCCATCCAATTTGCCTTAAGAGAGAAGATTGTTATTCTATCGCAGAGTTTGAGTTTGGTTCAATAGAGCAAGTTTAGTTCTGACTCGCGAGCCTTTGTTCTTTTGATTGCTGTTCCATTTACTGCTGTTCCATTTTAGACTTGCTGTTCCATTTCTTATTTGCTGTTCCATTTTACTTTCTGACGTTCCATTTACTTGTATTTGCTGCTTTGGTGTGAGAGAAGGTCTAAGGCTGTAGTGAGCCTCAGCAGTCGCTGCCTAGCTCCCAGACCTATAGTCCATGCTCTAATTTCCTTTCCATCAGTTTCTAGAGGGATGGGTTATCGCTTCCGCACCCTTGACTGATAAGCTATCTTGTGTGTTTTATCCTTTTGAAGTAATTTAGTCATAACTTAGCATCCGTTTACTCTTGTATTTTCTGAACGCTATACTACTAAGCATTACTCTGACAAATAGCCTCGGATTGAGATACTCTTTGCAATAACAAAACGTTCCCGGATTGACTTGTTAATGTGGGATAATTAGAGGTGAAAGAGACCCTTGTTACAACTCCACATTTTGGCGTCGTTGCCGGGGAAAGAGTGTAGCCATTTGTCTTTTACAGAGTAGTGTACGAATCTACTAGGGGAGAGTTGGATTTTAAAAACGAAAGGTAAGAACCTGCGTACGGAGCATGTAAAATCCCTGCTCCACCGTCTGCTTTCCTAGCAGAATTGTTGGTTGAATAGGATTTAGTAGTTCATTGGAGTGCATGACTAAGCAGAAAAAGTCAGAAAAGAATATCAAACCTCCATTCAAACCCGAAAAAGCCAAGGGGCCGGTGACCCTTGGCCGAACAAACTTCATAGACGAAATCTATAAGAAAACTGAATCTCAGCCATCAGTAGGCCCCAGGAAAGTCAATTCTAAACAGCCTTATAACTCCCTTCAGGCCACAGGATCACCATCTGTAGCCTTCGCTGAAGTGCATAGTCAGACTAAGGAGCAGGACTTTCAAGAAATTGAAAATTCTACTCCCGAGCTATTGCAGGAAGGGAATTTCAGTAACCTTTGCGAAGGAGAAGGAGAAATAGGGGAAAACAGGGAGCCCAAATCTCCTATTGAAACAGACCAGCCATTAAATAGCCCAGATAAAGGGAGCGCTGCAAAAATCATTATTGAAGGAATTCAATCTCCTTAGACAACAGGAACTTTCATTATCCCAGACAAAGGAAGTGTTATTAAAACAATCCCTGTCAAGGTCGTTCCTTCTTAGCCAAGGAATACCCTCCTAGAAATCCCAGAAGGTTATTGGCATATATTCGATCCCATGGCGCAAAATCAACCAAATACTCAAACTTCTACATTGCAATATCCTATAGTGGATTCCGCAGCAAATGCACCCATGAAAGCTATCCCTCTCCAACATATCCCTACATTTCACGGTCTCACATCAGAAGATCCGGATGCATTTTTATTCGAATTCGATGTGTTATGCAGGGGGTATGATTACACCACCGATCCCCAGAAATTGAAATTGTTCCCCTCTACATTAAAATGGGCTGCTTTAAGATGGTTTATGGGCCTAGGTGGTGGGGTCATTAATAACTGGGATCAAATGAAAGAGTCCTTCTTGAAAAAATATCAGGATTATTGTAGGTCTAGAGAATTAAAAGATGAAATATTCCAAATGATAGCTAGACCAAATGAAACATTAGAGGAGTACGTAGAACATTTTCAGTATAATTTACAAAGATCTCCCTATGCATCACTACCTCTGCCTGATAATGTGTTAAAAACTACATTGATTAGAGGCATGAAGGAACAGTGGATTGAAACATTAAATATCATGGGAAAATGCGATATTTATCAAGAGAATTTTGCTGACATCATTGATTTATGTATTAGGAGTTCGAGAGGTAGCACAAGGATAAAACCAGCAGAATATGATCGGTTTGTCAGAGATAACAAAATATCAACAGAAGGAGTAACACGTGTAGAACTTGGAAATTTATTAGAAAATTTTAAAACTGATATTCTGGGGACATTAACTACACAACTTGATATTGTGCAGGCTAAACAGAAGCAGATGGAGGCAGAACAGAATTTGGCGATCTTCTGCCCCCCGATGTAGAAGAAAACATAGCCACAAGGAATGTCCACTGGATGAAGTTCAAACATGCGCTATCTGTACAAAAGATCACCTTACTGAGAGCTTCCCCTCACTTCCTGGATTGAAGGCAGTATATAAGGAAGCGGAAGAAGAGCCAGAATCAGCATACTCCATTAACCAGCGTCGCCAATGGCAACCAAGGCAATCTGGTATGTTTTCAGACCCAACTTCTTCTTTCTAGCCTCTGTAGTATAATGCTCAGCAATATAGTATGTGGCAAAACCAATCTCAACCCCCATTTTCGAACTGGTCACCACAGCCGTTTCCTTCTCCAAATCCGTGGATGAATCAGACAAGCCAATTTGGTTGGCCGAACTTTCCTTACGCCCCACCATATTGGCAGAATAACCCATATCCTACACAATGGACTCCCCCTACTTCACAAGGTTCACCCTGGCAGACAAACTGGCCAAAATCGACATATCAGCCAGCAGGAACTATTCCTCTCCCTCAACCGACTCTGCCAACTTTACAACAAAACCCCCAGTCTAATCTGAGACCGCAACTCCCAGCCCAACCCAATCCCAATCCAAATAACAGACCGGTCCAATCCCTCCAAATCATAGAATCATCAGAAATCGGACCTGACCTGAGGGAGTGCAATGATCTTCAGTTAAGATCTGGACGTATAATAGAAACTGAGGGAGATAAAATAGTTCACATTGAAGATCAGTTACCAACAGAACAACCGTTACCACAAGAGGGTGTAAATAAGGAGCAGACCCATCATCAAGCAAGTACATCCTCTCCTCCCTTCCCAGAACGATTAGTCGTACCGTGACCTATACAATATCCGGACTTTGACATTCTGGGAGAGTTACAAAATCTGTACATAAGAATTCCATTCCTCCAAGCCATTCAAGACATCCCTATATACGCAAAAACTATAAAAGAATTGTGCATAAAAAAAATCAAGAAGGAATACAACCACTAACCCAAGAGTCCAAGTAGTCAGTACTTTATCTGACCTATTATCAGGAAAGGAGACACCCATTAAATATGAAGATCCGGGAAACCGAATCGTAACTGTTCAAATCTATGGTCAAACCCTGACTAATGCTTTAGTCGATCTAGGAGCTGCAATTAATATTTTGACAACTTCTACTTGCCAAAAGCTCGGCATTACATCGGTAGAACCTACTTCTACTTTGTTAGAATTGGCCGACCGATTTGTAGTTCGACTGGAAGGTACTCTATAGGATGTCATGGTCTCTGTAGATTCCTGGGAATACCCAACTGATTTCCTGATAATTAATCCAAAAACCCGACTGGATGGACACCCGCTAATTTTAGGTAGACCTTGGCTTGCTACTGCCGATGCTTACATTGGTTGCCGGCAGGGATATATGACTATAACTAGACGACCAGATATTAAAAATCTAGTTCTATACCCTCCAGCACAGCCAAGTCTTACAATGATAAAAACTGATCAGCGCCCTGTGTCATACCTTACTGACAATATCAGATCCCCATTGACTATATAGAAGGCTCTAGACTTTAAAGACCAAACAGAAGACGATGCCATCAATAATTTCATTAGTCAAACTAAATCTAGATCTCACACACAGTGTTACATGATAGAAGCAACATTTGATAGTGAACTAGAAGAAGATCCTTTGAAAGATGCGCATGACCAAACAATACCTGTGACTTCTGTTGCCAACAGTAAAGTAGTGGAAATTGAATCGGGAAAGACTCTAAATATCAATGCCAACCTTACACCAGACCAAGAAATAAAGCTCATCCATTTGTTACGAAAGTATCAAGAAGCATTTGCGTGGGATTACCCTGATATGAAAGGGATTGATCCCCAATTGTGCACACACCATATTTACATAGAAAAAGATGCAAGACCTGTTCGTCAACCACAAAGAAGACTCAACCCTCATCTAAAAGATGTCGTAAAAGCTGAACTTCAGAAACTTTTAGATGTTAATTTTATCTATCCTATTTCTGATAGTAAATGGGTCTCTCCACTTGTGGTGGTACCCAAGAAGAATGGGAAATGGAGGATTTGTGTGGATTACAGGGGGTTAAACAAAGCCACACAAAAAGATCACTTCCCTCTCCCATTCATAGACCAAGTATTGGACACTTTAGCAGGAAAGAAATTCTTTTCTTTCCTGGATGGCTTCAGTGGATACAATCAGATTCAGATTGCCCCTGAAGACCAGGATAAAACTACTTTTACTTGTCCTTGGGGAACGTTTGCCTATCGAGTTCTACCCTTTGGCTTATGTAATGCTCCTGCCACATTCCAAAGGGCTATCCTTAGCATCTTTGCAGATTTAATAAATGATGGACTCGAAGTGTACATGGATGACTTTACACCATATGGAGATGATTTCGATCCAGCTCTAGACACCCTAGAAAAAGTCCTACAACGTTGCATTGCTACCAGGCTTTGCTTAAGCCATGAAAAATGTTATATGATGATGACTGAAAGGCTCTTTCTAGGACACTATGTTTCAGCAGCTGGCATTTAGGTAGACCCGGCCAAAATTCAAATACTTTTGCTTATCCCCACCCCCACTACTCAAACAGAGGTACGCAGCTTTCTTGGATTTTCTGGGTATTATAGACGATTTATAGAACATTATTCACACATTGCTGCACCTCTATATGCACTAACTGCTAATGTTGATTTCTTGTGGACAGAAAAATGCGACCATGCTTTCAAGGAATTAAAGAAGCTTGTATCAACAGCTCCAGTCCTTCGAGGACCAAACTGGGATTTACCATTCCAAATCTCATCTGATGCCTCAGATACAGCAATCAATGCAGTCCTTGGGCAGGAAGAGGATAAAAAAACCATATGCTATCTATTATATCAGCAAAAATTTATCCCCTGCTGAATTAAATTACACTGTCACTGAAAAAGAATTCCTAGTTGTAATACACACTGTCAATAAGTTTAGACATTATATCACCGGCTATCCCGTTATTTTATATACAGATCATTCTGCTATCAAGTATTTAGAAAATGAGCCTGTTGCAAATGCCAGAATAACTAGATGGTTGATTTTATTGCAAGAGTTCGATATCACAATCAAGGATCGACCTGGCAAGGAAAACCCTGTAGCTGATTTTCTCTCACGAATACCAAAATCAATTGATGCAGCAGCAGTGGAAGATCAATTTCCTGATGAGCACCTGTTTGTTGTTGTTGTTCAAACACCCTGGTATGCTGATGTTTCCAATTACCTCGCAGTAGGTAGGCTACCAAAACACTTAACCCCTAATGAATGTAAGCAGATTGTTCAGAAGAGTACTCGATTTTCGTGGATTGGGGGCTATTTGTTTCACACAGGGGCAGACATGCAAATTAGGAGATGTATTCAAGAAGATGAAATTTTCGACATCTTAAAAGCCTGTCATGACGGACCATGTGGGGGACACTTTGCTAAATGAAGAACAGCACATAAAGTATTGCAGACAGGATATTACTGGCCTACGATTTTCAAAGATGCGAAGAAATTTGTCCAAGCCTGTGACAGCTGCCAGCGAGCAGGACGACCTGGTCAAGCGGACGAAATGCCTCTGAGGCCACAATTAGTCATTGAACCATTTGAACGATGGGCTCTTGATTTCGTTGGACCCATCATCAAATCAGAAAACGTATATCTTGGTGGCAATAGAATATGTCACCAAATGGGTTGAGGCCGAAGCGTTGCCTAGAGCTACAGAGGATTCTGTGATACAGTTCCTGTTCCATCTGTTTGTATGTTATGGTCTTCCGAGAGAAATAATTACAGATGGAGGACCACAATTTTCCGGAAATAGATTAGCTAGAACACTTAACAATTATCACGTCCAGCATAAAATCACTACTCCATATCACCCGCAGGCGAATGGGCAAGTAGAAAGTAGCAATAAGGTAATAGAATCAATTTTAACAAAAACCATTGCGTCACATAGGCGTGATTGGGCTACCCGATTACCCGAAGCACTGTGGGCTTATAGAACCACATGGAGAAATACCACCAGTTATTCACCCTATCAATTAGTGTTTGGAAAACAACCTATTTTCCCCATAGAATTCGAAATACAAACGTTACGAACCGCACAGGAAATTGGCCTAGATCTAAGCGAGGCACAAATGAATCGATTACGGCAGATTAATGAACTGGACGAAATCAGGCTCTCTGCATTACAGAATACAACAGTTATTCAACAGCAGCGAGCTAAATGGCATGATGCACTCATAAAAAACAAAGTCTTTCACAAAGAAGACTGGGCTCTGTTATATGACTCTCGGTTTCAGGACTTCTCGGGGAAACTTCAGACTCGTTGGTTGGGACCATACGAAATCCAGAAAGTACATGATAATGGGACTCTCACTCTGATCACAATCGACGGTTCTGGATATGCATTCAAGGTAAATGGCCACCGAGTTCGTCTCTATCGCAAGCCACTCACTCGGGAATCCTTCTATCAGCAGCTACGCCGAGACACTGATATGGAAATTTTGGGAGAGAAAGCAAAATCTTCCTCACCTATAATTCAGTAAGGAATTCATTCTTTTCTATAACTTGTACATAAGTTTTTTTGTCATTCTTGTATATACGTTTTCTTAACATTTTCATTAATCTTTCTCTTTTTTTCAAAATTTTGATTTTTTGTTGTTCCTTTTCAAAAGGGACAGCATTTGTGATTTTCTGCTGTTCCTTTTCAAAAGGAACATCATTTGTGATTTTCTGTTGTTCCTTTTCAAAAGGAACAACATTTGTGATTTTCTGCTGTTCCTTTTCAAAAGGAACAACATTTGTGATTTTCTGTTGTTCCTTTTCAAAAGGAACAACATTTGTGATTTGCTGCTGTTCCTTTTCAAAAGGAACAACATTTGTGATTTTCTGCTGTTCCTTTTCAAAAGGAACATCATTTGTGATTTTCTGCTGTTCCTTTTCAGAAGGAACAGCATTTGTGATTTTCTGTTGTTCCTTTTCAAAAGGAACAACATTTGTATGTTTCTGCTGTTCCTTTTCAAAAGGAACAACATTTGTGTGTTTCCGCTGTCCCTTTTCAAAAGGAACAACATTTGTGATTTTCTGTTGTTCCTTTTCAGAAGGAACAACATTCGTGATTTTCTGCTGTTCCTTTTCAAAAGGAACAACATTTTTTTGCTCTTCTACTATTCCTTTTCCAAAAGAACACCATGCTTTCTGTTGATTATTTTTGCTGTTCCTTTTAAAGGAACGGCATTTCAAGTATTTGTTTGCATGGATTCGTCTCCGCTGTTCCTTTTTCGAAAGGAACACCATCGGTATGCTTTTTCTCTCTTTGTTGATTTATATTGAGGATGCTTTTCGCCCACCTTCTCTCCAGTCTTTAAGATACAACTATGCACTTATGTAATGAATATAAAATCATGACATACCGAAGTCAGCACATCATAAATCGCTATCTTTATAAGGCCTAGTATTGATAAGAGGACAAGAGGAGGGACACACTTACTTCTCATCTTTGTTGTCATTGTCTTATTACCTTTGCTCTGGTTGGTTATCTTTATCATGACGACTTCCCTAAGAATTCTTTGATTATTACTTAGGAATAAGAGCAGAGGATTTACATCTTCCTATTGGGATGATAAGACTTCTTCCACCATTCCCACTCTTAAGGAGTGTTGAACCACCCTTATGTGTAAATAAATAATAAAAAGTGCTTTGCAAAAAGACAAAAAAGTAAATATGGATTATCAATTGTCAAATGCAGGATAGGGGGTCTCATCAAGAGCCAGCCTACCATGATCATAAGGATGGAAGTGAAGTTGCATTCCCATTATGGCCACCACACCAAGGATATGGTCCAAAAGGTACACTAAATAAACAGAACTTGGAACAGGGGGTCTCATCACGAGCCGGCCTGTCCACGTTTCACACCTTCCTTGTGAATGGCATTATGGCTACCTGGTTACCAAGCCGGCATAATGGCCTGCATTTTGACAAAATACTCTTCAAAATACACACAAAGGATCATGGTTCCGGGGGTGAAATAAGCAACTCTGCCAAGGTTATGAACACCTGTCGGCAGCAGAGCTCTGTTAATGGTATTGAAGTCGTAATGGTTACACCAATAGGTATGATATCAATACTTCTTTGTCTCTTATATCCTATGAATAAATCATATTTTATGTCCCAATGTATACATCACATGAACACTCATTACCACCAATCATGGCAAAGGAACTGACAATGACTGCTGGAGATTTCGTACGATTGACAAACGTCCTATCCCCCGACCTCGCATCATATCACGCAGGCTCTTATGTAAAACGCGATCCACCTTTCTGCCTCGATTTCGGTATTTCGTTGTCTATCTAAAACATGGCATAATTTCATATGCTGTTCCTTTATGACTTGGTTACGAATGGTTGTTGCTCCTCTATTGACGGCTAGGACAGCCTATCATATTGCGGGGGGGAAGGTAACCTCATTACTCCATGAATTACGTGTCAGCACACCATTCGGGGAAGATAGTGTACGAAGGTATGCCATGGTTTAACGACATGATAATTCTATTTTTACGAAAGTTGTCGTCCACAATCCATTTTTGTAGCATACTCTGTGTTTTTTTCAAAACCTTGCGACTATCACCCTCTCTGCGTCTCAAACAGCACAGGCAGTTGCTGTTCCATTGGGAATTCTTAGTGAAACCATGGGTGGAAAGGCAATCCGAAGCGAACCTCAGAAGTTGACAGTCTCTGCTACTGCCCGGGAGATCCTGCAAAAGGCAGGGTGGCTGAATTATTTCAGTCGCCTACAAGAATCTAATGAAACAGTGGCATTAGAGTTTCTGCAAAACTTGCAGGAGAACTACTCCATAGTAAGAGGGAGGCGGATAACGGTCACTGACGATATAATTGCAGAAGTCTTGGGGCTACCAGCCGCAGGACCTGTATGGACGCTGAAGAAGGAAAGATTACAAAAAATTATGGAGATTTTCCAGGATGAAGGCCAAAGCTTGACAGTTAAGGGGAAGGGAGTTCTGCCAGCAATGTTAGGAGAACCCTGGACCGAATTAGCGAAGACAATGCAGAGCTACATCACTTGCGAAGGAAGGAAAGACGTGGTAAGACCGCGCCATCTTAAACTCTTAGCTATTTTGAAAGAGAAATGTTCTGTAAATCTGCCTGCACTTTTAAATTCAATATTGCATGATGTGGCCCGAAGCCTGAAAAAGGCACAACGCATAGAATCAGTTGTTAGCCACCATGGATTGATTCGATTGATAGTGAGCCATAGTCTCACTCAACAGTAGAGCGGCTGGGAGGAGCTCATTGCAATGATCGAGGGGGGATTGGCAGCACCATCCCCAAAACCTAAACATTCCTCTAGCACACCAGAATGACCAGAAAAATGCAGAGAATCGGCAGCAGAAAAACATGTTGCCCCAAAACGTAAACATTCTTCAAGCACACCAGAACGACTAGAAAAACGTAGAGAATTGGCAGCAGAAAAACATGTTGCTAGTACACCCGAACAACCTGAGAGACCAAGGAAATCAGCCCGGCTAGCCCGGATACGAGGGAGGCTGGAGAAGATCCAGGAGAGTACCAGCCAGCTAATCGAGATTACGGACAAACCTCCAGAACCAGAAGGAGGACCTTCCAAAGAAAATGCTGAACAATCTGGGGGCGAGGCTGAGCAGCCCGGAGAAGGAGTCGAGGAGGGATATGAGCACTCCGAAACAGAAACAGAAGCTGAACACTCTAAGGCAGCCACTGAGCAGTCCAATCAAGAGGAGGAAGTAGAACAGCCGGAGGGCAGCCCACCACGGGACCCTGTGGGTGAAGACGAATTGGCCGCAATCCTGGCCAATATGGGGGAGTATGGCCAACCCTCTAGCCCAGAAGGCCTCCCTGACGGACCTCCAGAGGAAGACACACCTGAGAAATCACATGCAGAAAAGGCAGGAGAAGAAAACCTGCCCGTTCATGATGAGGAAATAAGAGACACCAATCGGGAACAATCTGCTCCCAAGACGCCAAAAGAAATTCTAGACGGAGTAGGAGAAGAATTAAGGGCCAGTCACGAGCCCTCTGCTGAAGCCATAGAAATCAAGAAATTGAGGAGAAAACAACAGAGGTTGCTGAATACTATAGCCCAGCTCCGACAACATATTCGAATTCTGAAAGCCAACCTGAGGATACGAAGGACCACAAGGAAAAGAAAAAGGGCCACTACAGTAAAATCCCGTAGGACAAGAAGACGGAGGACCTATAGCCGCCCTGCTGGTCAAAACCCTGCTGGAAGACCTACTGCCGTTCCAACTGACATTGAAGAACAGACTGCTGTTCCAAATGACATTGAAGAACAGACTGCTGTTCCAAATGACGTTGAGGAACAGACTGTTGTTCCAAATGACACTGAAGAACGGACTGCCGTTCCAATTAAGACAGAGGAACAGGATGATGTTCCATTAACAGAGGGACCACAACAACCTTTCATTCGTGTTAAGAAAGAAAAGGAGAATAAAGAAATCCAAACAGAGGCACCACCCTCAGGGGTAATTCGGGTTCTGAACTCCAAACAGCGTAACAAAAAGGTTTAGGTAAAACTCCCGGCCTCTACGGCTCTATGGAAAAAGGATTCGAAAACAAGAACCTTGCACAAGATGATGAAGCAAGCTCAACAAGAAGCTGAACAACTGAGAGAACAAACAGTCCCCCGGGAGAAATATGAAGAGTTACAACAACAACTTCGGAATATTAGTCAGTCTGAGAGCTAGGCCTTCGAAGGATGGCAAAAGGAGCAAGAAAAGGCTGCCAAGGTAACTCGTCAATTAGATACTGTTATTAGGCAGATGGACACTGTGTGTTCTTTGTATAATGATGTTCTGACCTGTAGGGCCCCTGCTAAAAACTATGCTTTATTTTTGCTTGAACGATATTTACGATTAAAGATAAAAGCTGTTAGGGCGGGTGCCCCTATACAAATCAATACTGTTAATGATTTCATAGATTGTTGCAAGCATTATGGAGTTAAGGTTCAAAGATTATTGTGTGAATTTTACTTGCACAACCTCGTGCTAGACCAGGAAACTGACTTAAATCCTGACCCTTTTGTTGGGGACATACAATTGCAAACCTTCGTTTCATTCGGGGTTAATCAGCTGAAATGGCTCAGAGCTTATAACACTTTTCAGAGACAGGAAAATAGCCTAGACTTGTGGGTGAGAGCCAAGCCTAGAGACCCAGTGCTGTTATGGAGAGCACATAGGAACCTTATGAGAACCCCGGATGTCATGGAGACATTAGGACCCATGCATGAGGACCTAATCCGACACAGTCTGGAATATTTTCTGACTATTAAAGACCTCGCCATCGATGCTGCAAAATTCTGATACCGGATTTCTAGCCCAAACATCCAGCTCAGGGAACCATTCAAATATGAAAATTTGAGCTGGCTGCCAGCCAATTGAACCTTTATGGCGAGCGTATTTTGCAAGCAGGGCCATCCTGGTTAGGGTATCGATTTCGTAGTCCAATCATCTGGCACCCTGCGCCCGGAATCAGGCCTTGTATGAAATGCCTGAAGGTCAAATAAATCAGTTCTTTGATGATCTGGTCGCTCATCACGGTTGTAGGCCTCCACACGAGATTCCCTCTCCGGCCTATTCTCTCACCGCCTTGCATGTCAACTATAATGTTTTCATGAGGGCATGAAATAGGGTAAGCAGGGGGGTGTGTGAAGCACTCGAAAGGTGGAAACAAGGAGCTTCCATTCAAAAGGGAAAGACAAAGGAGGAATAACTACTGTCCCTTTAGAAGGGAACTGAATGCAAACGAGATTAAGCAGATTGAAGCAGATCAATCCAGGAAAGGAATAAGGGATACCAAATTGGCGGAAAAGGGAAAGAAAAGTAAAGGATTAACAGCTTGGCGAATCCCTCAGGATCTTTGATCCTGAGGGATCGCTGTTTTACTTATTTTGTTACTTAGATATCTCCGCCGTTACTTCTATAAAAAGGGACAGCACTGTTAAGCAAGGGGACTTTTATGTAAACTTTCAGTTTCAGACTAAACTTTGATCATTGAGTCTCACTGAGACCTGGTTTACTATACATTTGTTGATGCGTTAAAATAAAATACTTGGTGTTTATTTCATCTTTGCGTCTTGGAGTAATCTAAGGCGGTGTACCATTGGAAGCTAAGGGCCCGACTCTGAAGGAAACTTGCTTTTGTATCATTATAACTTGGTTTCTGCGTGGTTTGCTTATCTTTATTGCTCGGTAATCTGATATTCTTTTCATGTGCCGTTCCATGCTCTGCTACGATTAATTCATTAATGTTTCTTTCAGGAAATCCGTGTAGTCACTCTGCATTGCATTATTGAATCTTCTCAGAGTTGATTGCATATTATTAGTCTGAACCAGCTATTTTTGTTACAGAGCATTTCTACTGAATGTTACTGTTATTGGATTCATTTGAAACCACGATTATTGGAATCCGAAAGTAATATTATTCTATTTGGAAACATAGTCGTATTCTCCTTAATCAATATCGATCAGATTACTATATTAACGTGTTGCGTGTATATATGATTGGTTACTGCTGTTCCATAATTCATCAATGAGTGCTGTTCCATGAAGTACATTCCATCCAATTTTCCTTAAGAGAGAAGATTGTTATTCTATCGCAGAGTGTGAGTTTGGTTCAATAGAGCAAGTTTGGTTCTGACTCGCGAGCCTTAGTTCTTTTGATTGTTGTTCCATTTTAGAATTGTTGTTCCATTTCTTATTTGCTGTTCCATTTTACTTTCTGCCATTCCATTTACTTGTATTTGCTGCTTTGGTGTGAGAGAAGGTCTAAGGCTGTAGTGAGCCTCAGCAGTCACTGCCTAGCTCCCAGACCTATAGTCCATGCTCTAATTTCCTTTCCATTAGTTTCTAGAGGGATGGGTTATCGCTTCCGCACCCTTGACTGATAAGTTGTCTTGTGTGTTTTATCCTTTTGAAATAATTTAGTCATAACTTAGCATCCATTTACTCTTGTATTTTCTGAACGCTATACTACTAAGCGTTACTCTAAAAAATAGCCTCGGATTGAGATACTCTTTGCAATAACAAAACGTTCCCGTATTGACTTGTTAATGTGGGATAATTAGAGGTGAAAGAGACCCTTGTTACAGCTCCACAACTATGCGGCCATAGTTGTGGACAAATTTACGATAATAGCCTCTGAAGCTCTTCAAGGTCTTAGGTTGAGACCATTCTTGCATTGCCTAGATCTTTTTGGGGTCCACCTTGACACCTTCACGCCCCACAATGTGGCCCAAATACTCAACTTCTTCCATGCCAAACGAACACTTGGACATATTGACAAATAATTTATGCTTGCGGAGCAGTTGCAAGAGTAGATCTACATGCTGAAGATGTGCAGCCCAAGTGCCACTATAGATGAGGATGTCATCGAAGAAGACAAGGACAAATTTCCTGAGATATGGTTTGAGAATGTGATTCTAAGGCTCTGAAAAGTAGAGGGGGCATTACAAAGACCAAATGGCATGACCAGGAACTCACAATGGCCTTCATGAGTTCTGAAAGCAGTCTTGGGAATGTTGACTTCCTTCATGCGAATTTAGTGGTAGCCTGAGCGAAGATCCAACTTAGTGAAGAATTGAGCCCCATTGAGTTCGTCCAGCAAATCGTCAACCACCGGGATGGGAAATTTATCTTTAACTTTCAACTTATTGAGGGCCCTGAAGTCGGGACACATTCACCACTCCCCATCTTTCTTGAGCACCATGACCACTGGGGATGAATAAGGACTAATGTTGGGACGAATGACACCTGCTTCCAAAAGTTCCTTGATTATTTTTTCTATTTCATTCTTTTGGGTGAACGGATATCTGTATGGGCGCACATTTGGGGGTTGGGCCCCTGGAACCAAGGTGATGCTATGATCATGTTCCCCTCGCGAGGGTGGAAGCTCATGAGGCTTGTCAAAGACCGGCAGATGGTTATTTAAAATCTGTTGCATCTCAAGATGAATTGGCAGAGACTTGGTTTCGACTACCTGGATGGCATTAAATTGAGCTACCACTCCATGATTGCCCATTTTTAACAAATTTTCCATCCTATGCGAGCTGATGATAGAGGGGGCTCCTGCCTGGAGTCCACAGAGGGTATGTGTGTAGTTGTTCTGCTTAAAACTCATATATAACTCCTGGAAATCCATTGTAATTGGCCCAAGAGTGCGGAGCCATTCAGCGCTGAGGACAATGTCGCAACCCCCCTTGTGTATGGAAAACATGTGGGTTTTTAACTGATAATCCCCAATTTGAAGTTTGACATTTTCACAGTGGCCTTCACATTTCATTGTGCCCCCATCCGCAATTTGGACTTGGAAGTTAGAGACTGCTCGTGCAAAACAATGCACTGCTTCTGCGACTTTTTGATGGATGAAATTATGGGTACTTCCACTATCAATCAAGACTACTACTGGGCGATGTTTAAGAAAACCTCTGATTTTGAGAGTTTGAGGGGAAGAAATCCTTGCCAACGCATGTAGCGAAATAACTAGTTCGTCAGAGACATTGTCCTTTGGGTTGTCTTCCTCTAGCGCCTCATGTTCCTCAAGTGGTGGATCTTCCTCTGTTGAGCTGTAGTCAGTTGCATCTATTTGAAAAATTTTTGGCTTCTTGCATTTATGACCTAGGGAGTATTTTTCATCATAGTAGTAACATAGTCCTTGCTTTCTTCTTTCGGCCATTTCTGCAGGTGACACCTTTTGGACCTTAAGTGTTTGAGTCGTGTTGTGAGCCTGTGGGGGACGACCTTTAGCAGAGAAATTTGGGCGACTGTATTGGGCTGCTAATGCACGTTCCACGTTATGAGCTACCTTGCAAGCCTCCGTCCATGTGGGAGGGTGGTGTAGTAGGACTTGAGCTTTGATGGCTTCTTTAAGATCGCTGATAAAACATTCCATGTAGAATGCATCTGAGAGACCCCAAGTGCGGAAGGCTAAGGCTTCAAAAGCTTTAATATATTCATCCACTATACCAGTCTGTCGGAGCTTAGTAAGACGAACCAAAAAATAGTCCTCCTGTTCAAAGCGGTCTTGAAGAGATTTTGTAAATTTGGTCCAAGTCCTAAAAGGTCCATTGCAATGTTGATGCCATTCCCACCATTGCCACCTTTCATTGTCCAAGTACATGCTCCCCAACATAAGTTGAGTCGCATCATCTAAGATACGATTCAGATTGAAATACTGCTCCATTTGTGCTATCCATGCCGACGGGTGAGAACCGTCAAATTTATGCATATCCAACTTGGGAGGTCGCTGACTGGGTGGTTGGTGGGTGTGCTAGATGTGAGGAGAGTGTCTAGACTCACCCTCATTGTATCCATTGCCATTATACGCCTCCTCGTGGGCTTGCTCCTTGTCCTTCGGGATTAGTTGCATGACCTGGCTACATAGTACGTTAAGTTGAAGGCTGAGGGTGTGCAAGGATTCTTCAAGTTTGTCCATCCTTTCATTGGCCATCGCTTGAGCTCTAGTTTCTACCATACACCAACCTGATGAAAATTCGGGACCGCCTAAAAATTTTCACTAATAATTGAATGGTACCACCGTGCTCAGCTCGTCGTCCCGATTCTGATGGGCTAGATCACCAATACTGCAGTCGCCAATTCCTCAAAAGGTCAATGCTGCCAAAAGTACTGCGAAAATTATACCCCTGTATAGGAACCCTTCACAACAACTCCGATCTGGTGGATCGACTGTACCCTTAGCCGTACAACCTGACTACCCTATCGTACGGGCGAGTAATCTCTCTGAGTGCTGTTCTCGGTGTACTGTAGCCACAAGACGACCGACGGTTTATCTATGGCGAGGTTTCAAGGGAGCCTAGGGGGCTTCCGATATACCCAGAGGGTATGTGGAAGACAGTCCGTGCACGGTTCTGTCTAATGCGCTACTACTCGAAGGGGTACCCACAGGGGTTACAAGGGAGTCCAACAGACGTGACCACCTCTTGTATTCCTTGCGTGCATGCCTCCCCAAATCCGCAGGTTTATGCGCTCAATGATAGATCCCGTGGTTTAAAGACGCCGGAACACGTATCTAGCCAAAATTTTTTTTTGCTAAGAATTAGAGATCCCACCGGCCCTGGAAAGTGCTCTGATACCACTTGTTATGCTCTGAACTTGCAAAATGATACCCAAATACATAATGTGCGAAGAAAAGATACCCAGAACACAGAATAGCAATGATTTTATTATTCAGAGAGTAATGTTCACTTGCCTCTTCGAGGGGGCAACCTCCAATAGAGCAGAACTCGATAACAAAATAAGACACGATGCTCCTCGCAGGGAGTCTATATCTTTTATATATGACTCATACATGCAATACCATGAATCAACACCGTGGGTTTTATTAATACCATCTATCTAATATTACGACCCATTTGCAACTAACTGTGGTCCCGTCATTAATTGCGGGTTAACCACTTACAAATTATTGACTCTTGACTATGACGTGATCCCATGACATAAATAAGGGGGTTAGGGTGGGACCCTAACAAGTATGGGAGGGTGCAAGAATCAGGTTTCTGCACTGTGGAGATGTCTGATGAGTTCAAGTGGTCCGCGGTTCAACCCTGCACGCACGTTGCTACATGCAATTTCCTGTACCTCGCAGCCTAAGATGCTGCCTTCACGCAACCCTACTCAGGGGTCGAATATTGTTATTAACCCAGTCCACTAGTATTCCAATGTTAGTTGATTATTTTAGCCTACTTGTGTGCTTTGGGTTATACTTAACAACATAAATCGTTCATACAGGTGTGCGCAGTAAATAACAAGTATATTTGCAATTTACATAAAACATGCGTTAACCCAAGAACAAATACATAGAATTATGATAAAACTTCTCTTTATTAATCTCTTCTTTGGTTACAGACTCGACTCTGCCCTGTGCACTTAGCTGCAGGGGTCTGCACACTCAGTTGTGGACTACTAGGCCTTTGCACACTTCGCTGCAAAGCCTTCTCCTACTCTACGACCCAAAGACACACTTAGTCACTTAGACTCTTTCTTCTCTCTACTACTCTGCTATCTCCATTGCCTTATTTAACATTTAGAGCCTCGCTCTATTTATACAATGCCATGGTCTATGAACCATGGGCAGGCCGACATTGCATTACAAAACTAGGGCGTACAACCCTGTGACTCTATCATACATTTCATGCTCCATGCCCACAATTCGCGGAGTCTTTACAATAATATTGGATCAAAACTTGGGATTTGAGCCCCAAAACATGCCTTGGGGGGATTCCATGCCCAACACGCATTGTCACATCTTTACCTCAATCTCCAAATTTTCTCCTAATACAAGTGGATATGCTTTGAACTTGCAACTTTGCTCCACCTTTGCACTGTTGGCAACCTTTCTCTTGCCTTTGTCATGCACAATTTTGGTGCCCTCTGTTGTTGCTGATGTTGCTGCCCTCTAAGATGTTGCTGCCTTGTGCATTGCTAACCGTTCTACAGCCACTCTGACTGGTTCATTGAGCCTTGAGGAGTTATAGCAGTATCTCCACAGGTCTCCCTTAGGCTAATGGAATGCCCTGTGGATCCATGGCTGATGCACTCTCGCACAATAGTCTTCCACTAAGTGATGCGAGTCATATGGATTGAAACTTATGGTGTCGAAGGTGAACTTCTTGAATTCCTCCGTCTCGGCCTCAGCATGCTTGAGATTCTAGATCTCATACAACATGATCCGAAAAGGAAGATCGGGCCAAAATGTCTTCTTCTTCATGTGCAGTTTCACTGACAGCCCTCTCGAGATGTGGTATGCAACCTCTTGCATGGCCAACTTTTCCATGGAAAACTTTGGTAAAACATGTAGAGCCTTCTCCACGATGTACATCTGGATGAAGGTGCTAAGGGGTGAAACATACCAATGTGTTATGTTAACCAATGCCTCCATTGTTGCATGTGACATGCAAGGCGGATCTTGCTCAAAGATCATCCTATACACCAGGGCGACGAAGTGGTCTAATAGCTATAGTATAACTCCACAGAAGCTGCACTCGGAGAACAACCTGCAATAGGTGTGCACAGAGGTTTCTGAAGGTGTCCATGCCAAACCCAAGCCATGGAATTGCTAACGGGCATCAAGAATGTAGGCGAACATAAATAGCTTTGCTTACTGACACTTGGGTGGATTCCAGGCATCTATTACTTTCCCCTTCAGTTTGAGAGCCAACATATCGAACCAATTGAAAGGTCTTGCTTCATTCGCCAGTTGATCCAACACAATCACCCAAATTTATGGGAATGTCTCTGTACTTTCTTGGTCGTATAAGATACATGCAAATATGACCAAGAACTGATAAGCCTTTCGTAGTATATTTTTCTTGTATACCTGGTTGGGTGTTATCCTAAACTTAGATGGATATCTCACCCAACTCTTAAAGATGTCTCTTGAGTTTGCAATGTTGTTGGGATTGGTGAAGGGTGCATCCATTATGTTCACCGGCTACAGAAAGTGATACATCTCCTGAAAGTTCTCTTCCCTAAAGATAGCAAGTTTTTTTCCACTGGCATTTCTCAACACCATTGCCTCTAGATCAGTTTGTGATACAATCCAATGGATCATGTCTGCGCATGGAAATGCGGGATACCACATGCAACTCGATACAAGACAGACTTGTGTATGTTGACATAGACTCTACGGTCCTCCAAATTCTCCTCAAAGGTGCTTGAAAATATGTCATTGATGTCCTGCCATTTGATCTTGATCTCCTTGTCTATGAACAACTTAGTGTCTTCGTAGATTGGCAAGATCATAGACACTTGCTCGATCACATCTCTAGTTTTGCTCTCAATCGTGTCCTTTGACCCTTCTGTTTTGGAAGCCATTGTACTTGTATTGTTGAGAGACTGATGAACACCTGTGATACCTGGAGATAGAGAAACACTCATGGCAAGAAAACTATCATGAAAACCGAAAGCAACTTGAGGGCTAACATGCAACACACTTGGGTGACTGACTGGAAAATTTGCACAATTTTCTCTAGGAGGATGGGAGACTGCCTACCAAAATTGTGTAGAGCACAGTCCCGGTTGTTAGTGAGCTGACTGACTTCTGAAATTGCGAAGAGCACAATCCAACTTGGCCTACTGATGACTGGAACTGTGCAATACACAGTTTCAGTCAGCATGACTGCAACCTGGGAAAATTTCATTGCATAATTCTGGGAGCCACTTGAGGCACTACCTCTTAGAATTGTGTAGAGAACATCCTGGCATGCCAATGTGAGGCAGGCTCTACGTAATTTCTGGCAGAATGCAGTGCAAGCCGGGCAAGGCAAGGTCTGGGCCAAGGCAGCTCAAACCTACCGACTGGCAACTGAAAATAGTAAGGACTAAATGCATGTGTGAAGTTGGGTGCAAGAATGAGCAAATGAACATGTATGCAATCAGTGAGTGCAGGATTCAGTAAAATGGGAAAACAATGAGGTGTGTGAAGCAAGTCGCCACAACAACGACCATAAGTGTAGAAAAAATGTTATGCATGCGACAACAAGGAAATGCAATGAAAAACTTGAAAAAATGCTTATACAAAATAACATGCATTAAAATAATAGCAATCATTCAAAAAAACCAAGCAAACAACACTCACACAAACCAAAATACAAAAAGTGACAGAAAAGTAGCAAAAGACATGAAAAGTAGACTAACCCGGAAAAATGTGCAATAAGTGTGTCGAAGGTTCCTAAATGCATTGGGAATGCCAGAGCTCGAAGATTGAACTGAATAATGAGTTTTAAAGCATCTAATAAATAGTTTTGACAAGATCGAGGCTTATGACATGCATGCCATAATTCTAGGAAAAAGTGACACTTGGCGGGGGGTTTCTAAAATGACTTTTGCATGTAACCTCCAGCTGTTAAAAATAGATCCCTAAAATCTAAGGATGATTTTTTATTTTTTAGGAAAAATATACCCATGCATGCAAGGCAAGTGTTATAACTGTATTTTCCACTCCATTATAGTGAGAGAAACCCAATATCAACTTACCTCGGTTGTTTGGCTTAAATGCATCCCATTTTCACCTTTTATTTTACTTATGTGAGATTTATCCCATGTTAAAAGGGTTGAATTACATAATTAAGCAATTTCTCATAATTATTTTGCCAAAATATTATAATTGTGATATAATATTTATTTCATAATTGAGATAATTGAGAAAAAACTCATAATTGTGCAAAAGGTTTCTAGAGTTTGTCATTCCCAGGGAGATCAAATTGACCCACTTGTGTATGAGTTGCCTAGGGGCCCATTATTGTAGAAGTTTCCTAACTTCTAAATCCCCTAGGTGTCTAGATACATTCTCCTAGAGAATGGAATGAGCCTTTATGATCTCACCAAGAGGGAATAGGGGCGAGGACCAAAAACAACAGTGCAAGAGCTCTACCGCCTTGGGAGAGGCGGCCATATTGCAAGTTGGAGGAGAGTATTTTCTTTGAGTTGATGGTATAAATTTGATGTAGTTCCATTTATATGGTTAATAAAAATTTGTGTTCTCTTCCTTACATGAATTTGTGTTCAGTATATTATATGATAGTATCTATTGCTTTTGATCTAACAATCTTCTGAGGAAGATCAACTATTTTCCTTGTTTAGTTGTGTTTGTGTGCATGGATAAAGATCTCTTGCATACATGTTGGATCGATCAAGTGGAGTGCAAGATCTGCATCGAACTCAAAACCTTTCCCTGACATGCGAGGATTCCAGGTGTGATCTCTTATCTATATCATAGATCTTACTTCTTTCTGCATGCATGACAATTTGGATTGAGGGGCCATTATTGGATTGCATTAGCCATTATATTTCATTGTCTGGTGATCTCAATCAGGCATGAGATTATGGAGCAATAACTCCTTGAAGATCTAGCTGCAACAATAAGATTGCACAGTTCTAGAGGGAACCCGTCAACCTGTGAGCACATGCAACAGGCAACAAGTCTCAGGATGACTAATGCACAGTTTATGGGTTGAGTGGCTCTGGCTATCCCTCAAGCTATATGCAATTTTTGGACTAAAGCCAAGGCTTCCATCTAGAGCTATGAAAATTATGAGAGAAAGCTTGGTGATGGGCTGCTCTCGCAATTTTCAAGGGGAAGGTCGCCTACATGCTCTGTGCAATTTTCAAGGGGAAGGCAGCCTGCATGCTCTACGCAATTTTGGAGAGCAGTTGGATGCCTTGATGCACTGTACAATTCTGAAGAGAAAGGTTGGTTTCCCTCCAGTGCTATGCAATTTTCCAAGTCAGCACAAGAATCAGTTGAAGACCAAGTCACGGGAGGTCAACTTGCGGGTGAAAGGGAAACAAGTTAGCGAACACAAGATGATAAGCTAAAGAAACTCAACTGAAACCACAAGTACTAGGTAGTGCAAGACATGTTGCAAAGGATGGATGGTAGGGAGGTTTCAAAACAAAGCTAGGGCAAAATTTTGGAGGATGGTTGTAGCCGCTACAACAAATCCCAATATTAATATTAATGTGATAAACCCTAATATTACAAATTCAATGTATATATATATATATATATATATAAACTTGATTTGTGTTTATATAATTAGAGCTTAGATATATATCATTAGAGTTTGGATATATATTTTTTTCACATAGATTTGGCACAATTTTATGATTAAGTATTAGTGTTTATACAATTATACTTTGGGTATATATTTCATCATCGGGGTTTACACAATTAGATTTTTAATGTACATTTGATTTGTGTCCATGATTTTTGGATCCATGATTCTTTTACAAACAATTTAGACAATTTTTTGTAGAAGGCATTTTAATGAGATGGCGATTGCTTGTTTGTGGTTCTTCTAACTCGTCATCAATACCTTTTTTAAGTGATTGTACATTACAACATATTAATCATGATATGCATGCTTTAATATCTGATTTCTTAATTTTTCTTCTTTGATCATTTTTTTTATATATTTCCTATCCCTTTATCTTTAAGATTACAACTCATAAAGCTAAGCAAATCCAATTCCTCTACAATCTTCAAATTTACAATACCTTAAATTTTAGTTATACACAATGTATTGCAATAAATTAAAGGCATATCTCAGTAAGGAGCTTGAACTTTTCCCAATTGATTAATCTAAGACCATTTATTTCCTTCAAGATACCATGGAGAACAAAAATTACACTTCAAATAAGAAACTACTATGATAGTATTGAATTAGATGTTTCTTCAAGATGTATTTATATGTTCATGTCTTAAGAAGATGATAAGGGGTTTCATCTCAGTCCTCCTTTGTTTTGTATCATCATAGACCTTTTGTTATGTTGATACCTAATCTTTGGGATTAGGTAAATCCATGTAAATATTGTAAATAGAAAATAAGGAGAATTAGAAGACGAAGAGACACTAGGAGATGAAACCCATGAGTCTCTCTCTCCATGTATATATCTATGATCCATCTTAATGCAATAACACAATTTGATTTGAGGAGTTACCTCCTAGCCTGACATGGTATCAGATCCAACACCATTTTTGGCTTCCTTTCTGAATTTGTTCTGCATCTTTTGCAAACTAACGACTCTGTCATATCCCTGCAAAATCCCATGCATTGTTGTTGAATGCATTGGTAGAGATTGCATGTCGTATTCTATCCTACTATTGAAAAGGTTGTATTTTTGCATTGAGGCATTGATTTGCAACCTAGTGTGAAGACTCGTGTGCCTTCCTGGAGGTGTTGTGTTTAATGGTGTGATTGTAGTTTAAATTATGTGGTGTCTAACGTGTGGTAAGTATTTTAAGAACTTGAAAAGTTTGATGATTGATGAATGTCGTATATGCGGAAAATATTTGATTTAGTGCAAAAACGTTATAGTTGATTGAATGAGAAAAATATTTTGAAGTTGGTGGCAGTATTGTGTCTGTGTGGAAATTTTTTTATTAAAAAACTCGTGTGGTATGCTTATCCCCTCATCTCCAAGTGAATCTTAGATCGATCCTTTGTCCCTTTACCAGAACCTAGTTGAATGCATTAAATCCATGAAACATGCGATAACCAGTCTATTAAAAAATGGTCTCTGCTTTGTTTAAATTGTATGTAGGAGCAACATATTGTGTGTTAAAATCTTATGTGTCTAAGACCACTGCAACAACATATGTCTCCCATTAAAATATGCACAGTCTCCCAGTAACTGCACAAAGAGAATTGGTGACAATAATGACTGTCGGTATACTTCTTGGAGCTGAGTTGAATGTTTTGTGAGTGTTGGTTAACTGTGGTAATATTCCATAAAGAGTTTCCTCCATAGTGCAACGTAATTGTGGCTTGGTGCAGTCTTGTTCCTGACTGGTCAAGGTATAGCTGTATGACCATGTGTTTTATTTTTTTAATACTCCACATGTATGGTATGAAGTGCGTTATTTGAAAGTGCACTGGCTCTTTTATAAATGCATTGTTTTTTTTTAAATAAGACATATATGGTATGGTTAAGCTTCATATAATCAAATTACATATATGGTCTACATAAGGTATATGATGGAAGTATATTGAGAGCTACACTCTTAATTGATTTTTTTTTAAGAAAACAAATTATTTTACAAAAACTTGCAATTACTGTAATTATTTTGAAGCACATAGTCATTTTTTAAGAATGCATTCACTCATATCTATTGTGGGAGTGGTTGTCACTAGTAAGGAGAACTATCCTAAGTGGTCCCAGAAGATAAAAAAACACTCTCATTTTCAATGAGTTTTGGAAAGGAGTCTATGAAGGTGTAGGAGACAATTCACTTGAAAAACCCACTTCAGGCAAGGAGCTTGCCATTTGGGAAAACAAGAACAAAAAGGCCTATGCCTTGATTATAGCATCAGTAAATGAAGAGGTGAGTCACCATATCTCTCCATTTTCAAATGCTTTTGAACCCTTAAAGAAGTTGAAGGAATTGTATGACTCACACTCTAAACTTGAAGTTGTTCAATTGGTGATTAGTTTGTTTAGTCTTGAATTGAAAAATGATGACCTTGTTGCCTTAGAATTAGAAGTAAGATCCATTATGGATGATATAAAATCCACTAGTGTTGAGATAGATATTTCTCTCATAGCTTAGGTCAAGGCATTATATCCAACTTGTTCACATTATCTTGAGTCATTGAAAGCAAGCGGAAACCTTACGGAGATTATCTTTTACTCCCTTGAGAAGAACTTTGCTAAGAGAGAGAAGGCCTTTGGGAAGAAGATAACTCATCATTCTACTAAAGAAATTGTATGTCTGGCACAAATAAGAAGAATCGTGCACAAGATTCATTCTATAGGAAGAGGGGGCTGAAGACGAAGAGGAAGGAGGAATTTTAGAGGAAGGGGAGGCAGACAATTCCAAGGAGAAAAGTTTGATCTTCATTGGATATGATGCAATAGAGATGGACATGAAGCTTCCACTTGTAAGTTTCCTTGGGACCGAATTGAGTAGGAAAGAAATGAAGGGAAAGGTAAAGCAACTGACAAATGGAAACGTAAGGCACCCGAGTCCGCCCATTATGGTGTGGCACATTGTAACATTGGTAACCGAAGACTTATTCAATGCTTCACTTGCTTCATGGAAATATGATTTGTTGCTTGATTCAAGAGCAACTTGCCACATGAATTTCAGGATATATTTCTTTAAAGAATTCACTTACAATGTTGATGGAGCACTATATCTGTAGACATGTCAAAACTCAAGCACTTGACACCATCATACTCAAATTTCTTGGTCTTCCAAACTTTATTCTACATGATGCTCTATATCTCCCAGAGTTGAGGAGAAACTTGTTGTCTTTGTTCCACATCCACCAGCAAGGAAGCTCCATTCATATGTTTGATGGCAAGGTTGAGGCCAAAAAAGCATCAGATCACTCAGTTGTCATGACGAGGATAGAAGACATTGAAATGTTGCATCATTTTTATTTTATTTTAAATAATCATTAGAATTTTTAAAAGGATTATTTATATGTAATAAATTGATTTGATCGATTTTTCAAATAACATTTAAATATTGTTTGCATTTGAACGGATGAGATCGGGCCCGTCCAGATCAACGGCCCCTGATCATTTGTGAGACCCCCGACATTGTCGACAATTAATGGAGGGGGGGTTCCAAAGTGATTTTCCCGATCCTGCCTTCGGGTAGGTGATAGGCCCACATCCATTGCGGTACCCCCTGCCAGAAACCATAAACAACCCCCCCCCCCCCCAATAAACCACCATTATTCCACTCAATCCTTCCGCTATTGCTCCCGCCAATTTCTCCTATCGCTAGAACCTTCACTACGTTTAACCATTACCATCTCCCTGATAGATTTATCAGATAACCATTATGCATTAATTTCCTGCCAACGTTCAATATATTTAATTCCCCCTCGCCATTTACCATTATCCAATTTTGCCTATTATCAGCATTTGATTTAAGGTCTGTCCCTTTTGCAAATTACCTTCTTTGTTGCATTATTCTTATAGTCAATATTTCCAACTCGAATCTGCAAGTGAACGACATCAATTTTCTAGCTTATGATCATCATATTTCCAGGTAACTATTCTACTAATCCCCAACAATTATGTTTTCTTTAATGGGTTCTCATAAAGGAAAATCCAAATTATTTGTTGACAGTCCAATGATTCCTTCTGTAATAAATTTAGATGAATTACCTTTAGATGACACTAAATTTAAAACAGTAGAGACCAATTGTGAGTTTGACCTCTATGAATTGCATAATTAGGCCTTTCAAAAATACAAGGATGCTAGTGATGAATTTTCATTCTAGGAATTCCTATTACCTTGATTTGTCTTTCCTCATACCTACCATTTTACATATTTCACTACCTGGTGTGAAGCTCACT
This sequence comes from Pinus tabuliformis, assembly GCA_031772625.1. Taxonomy (NCBI): domain Eukaryota; kingdom Viridiplantae; phylum Streptophyta; class Pinopsida; order Pinales; family Pinaceae; genus Pinus; species Pinus tabuliformis. The sequence goes on from CM062806.1 coordinate 589,683,704, forward strand.
ATCTCCCAAGTCAGAGATCTATCATTGCTCAAAATAGTGAAACCTTGTTCTATGTAACCCCTGAGTCAATTTTCCAATCCCTTCAATTGAATTCTCAAGAATCCCTACTTATGTTTTCTAATGATGCATTAATGGAGATTTACCAAAAACTTTCATTTTCTAAAAGAGCTCATATTTTTGAATCTTTTATTACTGGGAATTTTGAATTACCTAGGACCAATCCTCCATATTCTAATGCCATGTTTCTTGAGATGTCTAGGAAGGTCATTTCCTTAGTTTCTTATCTATTAGGATACCCCAGTGACCAATGGGTCAAGGAAGTAATTTTAGGATTGTTATCAGTATTTTCCTCTGGTAAAAAGCCTTCAGATGTGTTCAATTACAGTCATATCCTTTAAGACATTATTCATGAGTAGTTTTTTAAGTTCAGTGTTGAAGGTTCTTTGAAGCATCAATAAATTTTTATCTACGTGTTCCTATATCATAAATAAAAAATATTCAAGTTTCCTTTCTAGAAGATGGATATTACAGGCATCCCACAGTCAGTTATTCACTAGACTTCACTAGTCAGAAATACTTCCGAAGATTTCTCCTTTAGTGATTTTTTCAATCAATTCTTGTATGTATAAAATTGTTTATTAAATGTTGACGTTGTTCCTAGGACTTCTACTAAAATTAAAATAATTTTACATCTTAGTGAATAGTTAAAGGTTGGAGACTGGTATTTATACCAGAATTTTATAGAAATTAGGATTTATGGATGTGAGCTACAACCATACAAGTTTCCTATCTTCCTCCCAATGAGAATTTTTTCTCTTGAATATATTAGAAAAATGATGAATGTAGAAGATGTTCATTTTGTTTCTAGAAAACAAAAAGATCAATTTAAATTGAAAGCACAATTTGGCCCATTCATAACCAACACAAGAGCTGCAGGGAGAGAGGTAGATAATTTATTGAAACAAATGAAGTTCAAGTTGAGCTTTAGTTGGTCTTATGACCCACTGTGGATTATATCAATAGTTAGAGTTGCATAGAAATCAACACCTTATGTTCATGTGGCTGAACTAGAGATTGAGAAATTTTCCAATAAATAAGAATGGGAGGAAAATATTTTACACAAAGTCGGGGAAGAAATATCCATTCAAATAGTGTTAGAGACTCCAAAGACCATAGAGAAAGAATTAAAATTACCAAGGAAAACTTGGTCACCATTAGGATCAGATTTACAACAAAAAACTTTCAAGGTCATGAAAAGAAGAAAGACAACAACTAATGAGGAAGAAGAGTCCTCATAAGTTCGCAATTCTAAAGGGCATTCTAGAATTGTTCTCACAGGAGAATCACCATTTTCACTGCAGCATATTGAAGAAACCGTATTAGCTTCTCCTTCTCCTGCTTCCCCTTCTTCAAGGCAACAAATTACTTGGGAAGCGGTTGAGAGTATGCCAATAAACTTGTCAGTGTATTTAGACACTCAACTATTTGTGGAAAAGGAATCATATCTTACAAGGCAGAAAGTGAATGAAGTTTTTTCAGCAAAGAGGTTCAAAGCAGATCTAGAGGACTGGTAGGTATATGTCAGTGTTCAACGATCTGGACTACACAAGGGTGCATGCAAATATCCAACCTTCCCATGTGTAGATGTTATCACGTAGATTGTTTCACATATTGATGTGAAGACTATGAATTTGAGCAATTCCATCGGATATAATCTTGCTACTTTTCTGGCACCGGATTACCATCTTATGTACCATTTTCCCAAGCCAGAAACACTCATGTATTCATACTTTTATGCCACCAACAACTATGTGAGCATGAGGGACATTTTTAAGGGATGGGTGAAAGAGCCATCAAATTTTTGACACACCCACCAACACATACAAGACAAAGTATCTCATGAGGCCCTATTAGCTCTTGGTTATCCTAGCTTCTGGAATTTACGATCAGTAGAGCATGGAGAGATTTCCTAAAGGGTGGGAAATAGTTTGAACCAAGTGGTGAATGAGGGGAGGTCATTCAACTGGTCATAATTTTTGGCTCAACATTTAAGTATGCATGTAGTGAATGCCTGAAATCCTCCCAAGGGTGTGAAAACAAGATTCTACATGTCTTCATATTTACCGAATGCAATATGTGCACACAATTCATTCCCTGACATAGATTGCACTTGGACAACACGGGACCCTCTCATGGACATATATTGTAATATTTTCTCGGATTGCATCCACAAAGGAGTTATGGAGAAGATCACTGACCACTTCCTCATTCGTCTATATAAGGTTATCTTTGAGGAAGAAGCACCTTGCATGTCACATGGGGCAATGGAAGCAGTACCAGAGATCGCAGATTGGTTTGCCTCATTGGATGACACCTTCCTTAGAGTGTTCTATGGATAGAAGTCACCACATATTTTACCAAGGTATGCCACTGATAAGCTTGTCATGCAAGAATTTGCATATCATCTCTCCACAGGGTTTTCAGTAGCTTTTCATAGGAATAAGAAAGCACTTTGGCCAACTCTTCCTATAAAAATTGGATTGTACGAGATCAAGAAATTGTAAGTCACGGATTTTGAAGGAAAGGCGATAGATAAGCTTGCATTCAGTACTCAAGACTTTAATTCGTGTGATTCCCATGGTATTTTCAAAGACCACTATGCGAGAATCCATTTCAGTGGCTAAGCAGGACATTTCACTGGCCAAAGGAGGATCCATGGAAGAATTGTTATAATCCCTTCAAGTCCCATGATCTGGTCAGTTTTGCAATAAATTCATGGGTGACTCCACAGAATGAAGCTACTCTGGAAGCAGTACCAGTAGAAGGGAGAAACCCCACACATGACAAGGGAAAGGGGAAGGTTTCATACAATCTAGGGGGAGAATGAAGCAGCAAGATGAAAGTGGATCTAGCTATTATGAAAGTGACTTTAGCAATAAAGGCAAGGAGGAAACAAAGGATGCAGGGAGAAGAACGAGGGAAGAGGGAAAAGTAGAAGAGATTGGAGGAAGAAAATCATAATCATGAACAATAAGAAAAGAAGAAGCAAGAGGAAGAAGAAAGGTGAAGCGCAATAGCAAAAGAAACAACACATAAACAAGCTGAAGTGAAAGAATAGAATCGAAAACCAAAGGAGGAGAGTAGAAGTATGCAGAACCAGGAGCTTTCTCAATAGATTGAAGAATTTATTGATATCATAGACATGGAGGAGGAACCAAAGCCACAAAATCAAGATGTTGACATGATGCCTAGCACATAGTAGGTCATCATTTAGTCTCCAATCCCTCCAGCAGCAAAGTTAGCTCCAAGCATGGAAGAGGAAGTTGTTCCTCTTAATGATGATCTGGTTGTGGACATGTACAATATGTTATACGATGAACTCCAGAAGAATATCATACAAGAGCGTAGGAATTACTTTTCAGATGACCTTGCATTGCGTGCATTTATTAGAGAAAGGGTGATCATGGTGGACACCCGGAAGAATCTCAATGCCATTTCCGCAACCAACTTGGCCTTTACAGGTGTAGAAAATGTGAACACTGAGTATTTGATGGTCGATGACAAGAAATTGGCAAAGAACTTGCGGGCTCCCAGGCAAGAGGTTGAACATCCCTGCATAGCATCTCAGAACGCAACTTACACACAGGCCTATCTAGAGGAAATAGAGGCAATGATATTGGGTGAAGTATAGACACTTGGAGATACCATGAGGAATCTTTATGAGGATATTATTACCATGGGTTGTTGTCCACTTGTATGGCTTGCAATAAAATTGTAAAGACTTTTTCTAAACTCTCAGGAAAGTTCAAGCTTCCATCGTTTCCCTACATGAATTGTCAATGCAATATAAAGGGGCATCACTTGACTTGGGAAAGAAAACAAAGAAATGGGCAGGGTTGTAGAAATTGAGAGTTTGAATGCTCATCGAGAAAAACAAACATCTCGCCTCGTTCATTGGTAACATTCAGAACTCGTAGCACGATTATAAAATAGTATGGATTTCTTTGTGAACTCACACAGGATCCCATCACTTGGCTCACTCATTGAAGCAAAGCCCAGGAACCAGGTGAGGCAGGAGATCAAAGAATACTTGGAGCATCATAGGTAGATTTCCACCAAGGAAGATTTGAAGTTGAACAAATAGATCATGCAGAAGTACATCAGTGGTCATGTCCAAGTGAACACAATCTTTCTCCTACTCTAAAATCAAGCCCAAACAGGTTCCAAATCATTGTACCTGGATTCCATGGAGGCAAGATTCTGCTTCCAACAAGACACCATTGCATAATTTAGGGTTCCATTGCACAATACCAATCTTGACATTGATACGTGATCGAATGACATCAAGTGGAAGTTGTTGAGCTAGATTTTCCCCAAATTCAAACATGATAGTGTTTTTTCTTATAAGGTTGTCTAGTGGGCTCTACCCAATATTGTCTCGTATGGGTACGAGTAATTGTAATATCATTTGTAATTAAATTGTAGGTGAAATTCCAAGTGTCAATTGTGGAATGTGAAGAGTCATGATGTAATTGAAAATTTATTTTGTAAAGAAGTTGAAGAGTTAGGAGGGAAGTCTAAGAGTCACAAAGGGGAGTTGAAGAGTCACACCCTATTTTTATAAATATAACCTCATAATTTATGTAAATGGATTTTTGGGAGCTGTTACACTAAAAAATGTCACCATGACTACTTACAGTTAGTATGGCTCAAATCAACAGTCATGCTACCCTCTTAGGCAAGTCTTATGCCTCTGCTATCCATCTCAAACTCAAAGAAGAGAGAAAGTCTTGTAAAAAATATGTTTATCTCTGGGGTCGCAGGTTCTCTCTAGCCTTACCTGCGGGGACGCTCACAATGTTCACAAAAGTTGCGTCCATGGACGCTCTGTATGTTAAGGGACAGGTGCGTCCTTCTGTAAAAGGCAAAATGCGCGAGTTTCATCTTAAAAAAGTTACTTGTGGTTACTTCTAGAACTTTCTAGAGGTCGGTTTGATGAAATGGATGCGCCTCCAGTTGGTTCATGTATCCCTATTAAGGAGGAACTTATCCCATCAATAAGGGAGCTATCCCACCCAAAGAGGGGGATTATCCCATTGATGGTGGACCTGAATAACCTCTTTACAGCACTATAAATAAAGACATTGAGCCAGAGGGAGGGGAGGTTGGAGCTATACATTTTCTTTGGGTAAACGCTGCAGGAATTAGGACTCCCATTTAGAACCTTGTGAGGAGAGATTGTCTTTGCTTGATTCTACTTGGAAGTGGGTGAGCTTTGTCAAAGTAGAGGAAAACCCTTGATGGACCCTGGGAGGAACTTGCACAACACCAAGGCCAGGTTGTAAGAGTTTCTTTGTTTCGTTATTAATACAAACTGGTTTATTTTTCTCAATAGCTTGTGTTAATGAGTTATTTCATGTGTTCCTTGGTCTGCATGTTGAATATATGTTTTATTATATGAAATGCAAGTGCTTGGTAATTGTTTGATTGTTTGTGGTTGCAGGAATTGACATGAAGGAGGAGCTCATCTGGATCGGCAAGGACGGACTACAACAACAGCGTTTTGGAATAAGGTAAGCCTAAACACTTGTAGTTTTCATGTTTTAAAAGGTATATTTAGAGAAAGATCACTCCATTTTGTCTTGTTTGTCGCTAGAGAGTTTAGACTCCTAGGGAGGTCAGTTGTGTCCGCACAAACGACTTTTTCCGCCACGACAAACTGGCGACTCCACTGGGGAATCCATTAATGAGAGAGTCTTTTCCTTTGTGTGAACTTTGCTCTGAGAAAATCATTTTTATTTTCTGGTTTTTGACTGTGAGAATTAGTATTTGGGTGGCTTAGCTTTAGATTTAGTTAGATTTGGCTTTTCTTAACTTTTTCAGAAGGACGCATCCTCTGAGTACTGCACAGTGCGTCTTTGGACGCGCTGTTGCCGTTTGCACAGAGTGGGCCCGCACCTGTTATAACGGGTTGTCTGCGTCTTCCTGTAAAATTTAGGAAAATTCCATTTTTTGCTTTAATTGCTTTTAGATTTTGATTTTTCTTAGTGTTTTCTGCCCAGATCCTTTAGTACCCTGTCAAAAATTTTCACCTGAACTTGTTTTGTGAGCTTTGAGTGTTTTAGTGGATTTCAACGAAGTTTAGGCCTAGGGTTTGATTTTTGGATAGGTCCTGTAGTGACTTTGACGGTAGAAAGTTGTCCAGCCTTAGATCTCTCTGGTTAGTCAGCCTTCTTAGAAGTCAGGCCTGTCGTAAAGTCTCCTTGTGTGAGCAGCTTGCCATTTAAGTTGTTTTGGGTCAAATTTCGAATTACTTGTTTATAAAGTGTTGATTTCCATTTTACAAAAGAACAAAAAGATTAGAGTTTTGTTTTGGCTAGTTTTTGGTTCTGCAATAAGCTAGTCCTTGATTTGATTGTGATCAAGTAAAACACCTTAGAATAATCATTGTTGGTTTTGGCCTCGTTAAGATTGCTTAGAGTAAATTTACCTTTTAGTTTGCTTATGAGTGAATTTTCGTAGATTTTAATAGTTGTTAAGATTGATTTTTGGTTATATTAGATTTATTTGCTTTATTAAAAGAAAAATACAAAAACATCTTCTTTAAAAGTCTTGTTTCAAGTAGCTTTTTGTTTTTGAAAGAGGAAAAGAGTTTTTTCGTGCATGTAAAGAGCGGTCATGTTTTTATGCTTGGAAAAGACAAACGAATTGTTTCTTTGATTGTCTTCAATTAAGAAGTTGCTTTTATAAAGATTGCATTCTCTCAACTTTTTAATTAAGCAATTCATCGAAAAAGTAAAGTAGTGGGTAAATCATCCTAGGTGCATTTTGTAGTGGTTTCGAGTCGAGTCAACACACCACTGGTTTCACTTCCATCACCTTTTGACTTAAGAAACAACCTTAAAAGTAACGCTTAAAGTAAAATTGAACTAGTAACTTTTATTTTCTAGGGCTCTAAAGCACCAACATAGCTTAGGCTAGTGTCTTGGAATAGGTGAGTACTTAACTCTCCAAGGCAATAAAACAAACAAGTAGTCGATCTTGTGATAGAATCAAATCCAATTGTTACATTTACACTCTGGGAAAGCTCCTCTTAAAGGAGAAGCACGAGCTCGTGTCCGAACCAGTGAGGGGATCATTCCCCCCTCGTTGGGAACGACGCCAGGCAGTACGTATTACAAACGGTAAACCTCGGATTAACCATTGTCGAGGAGCCAGGGGTCACTTATCGGTAAACCTTGGATTACTGTCAAGGAGCCGGTAAGGGGATTGAGCTTGCTACTCTGCCCTTGCGTGCTGTCGGAGTTTAGACTGTTCCCCCAGGTGTACTTGTGGCCGTTGGTAACCTTAGTGACCATAATCTCTAGGATTCTACCCAAGGTGACGGTGGAGGGAAGGTCCCACTGTACCTGGAGCAGACGTCGGCTATACTCACTTGGATTTTCTGGGGGGTTCACTTCACTTCGAGACGGTTAAAGTGGAGGAACTTGGTCCAGTCTATTCATTAAGCAGGTTGTCGGCGTAACTGTTCCACCCGCCATTTCTGTACTGAATCCTGCGAGGTTGGACCTAATCACCAACTAGCGCTTTTGGTCCGGAAGATACTGTTTGTGTTTGGTTTGACGCTCTAGATTCTTTAGGCGTGTGATTCAATTTGTTTGCTTCTTTAGAAGACTTTAGGTGGTTTGATTTGAAATTTTTACTTTGTTTTCGTGTGTTGTAGTTAAAAATCTTTAATTGTGGCAGAATTACCGAGACAGTCCCGTCGACTTCGGGGCAAGTCTCCTGAGATTGTTACCGGAATAGATTTGTTAAGAAAACTCCGTAAATCGCGGGGTGAATCTCCTGAAGACATTCCGAGTCAGTACGAAGGGTTAAAGGTCCTTGTAACTCCTCCTAGTGACAGTAGAGTAGGTTCACCTGAAGAAGGAGAATCTTCCTTGGTAGTCCATCCAGATTACCAAAGTTTAGAAACAGGTTACAATCCCGAAACTGTTACAGTTTCCGAGCTTGCTGGTAGTTTTTCATCTGCCAGTGAAACATGCGAAGAACCTGAAATATCCGAACCTGTTACTCCAACTCCTAGTGTTCCTGATTCACCAAGAATAGAAAGAATTATCACCGAAAATCTTCCTGTTGGTTTAATTGCTATAGAAGAACTTGTTCCAGAGGAAGAAATAGGCGTCTCTGATCCTGAAGATCAAATTACCCTTGATCTAAGGGAGCGTGAATCCATCTTTTACAGTCCTCCTAGAAGTACTTCTTGGTACCTTGTGTTAACCAATTTTTTAGACAACTCAGTAGGTTTTTCTACACCTCGTACTCCTTTTCCACCTAGAGGAATTCATACTCCTGTAAATATGTCTGGTCAGTCATCTGTGTTTACACAAAGTCCTGAATCTTTTTTACATGGCGGTCCTTCTGTTCCTACTGGGTATCAATCTCTTTCTGGTACCTTTGCGGGAGCATCTCCTCAACCCATTGATCATGGGTTATTAGTTGGAAACAGTGGTAATGTACCATTGAGTATAGGTGAAATTTACATGATGTCAGGTTCAGTTCCTGTTACCCAACCTCAAGGTGGCCAATTACCGCCTGGGGGGCAACCTTCGTTAATGCCTGGGGGGCAACCTCAAGGTACTTCATTTGTGTCTGGGGTCAACCTCAAGGTCAGTACGCTCCTATGGGGCAATACATACCTCAAGGTCAACCCCAGCCTCAATATGTACCCCAAAGTCAACCTCAGTATCAATATCAACCTCAAGGATGGCAACCTCAAGGATGGCAACCCTAAGGGTATCAACCCCAAGGGTATCAACCTCAAGGATACCAACCTCAAGGTCAAGGTCAACCCCAGTACCCGTATTTACCTCAAGGTTATCAACCTACGGGTCAATACTCTGGTCAAAGTTATCAACCACCTCAAGGGCAATCATATGGGACTGCACCTTATAATTATCAACCTTATCCTCAATCCGGCTATGGATCTCAGTATCCTCAACCCTTTATGGGTCAATACCCTGGAATGTTAGTGTGGGATCCATCACAGGGTCAACAGATGTTGCAACCAAGTATACAGTCGGTACCTCAAGCAGGACAACCTGTAGTTCCTGGTCCACCCCAGCAACCGCAACCTGTCCAGTAAAGTGTTCAGACCCCTGTAACTTCGGTAGTTACTCAGCCGCCAGTTGCACCTGGTACTCCATCTCAAACGGCTGCAGCAACTACCGCCACATCTACCATACTTACTTCTGGAGTATCGGCAGCTCCGGTTTCTACTGTCCCTGTAACCACTCCTCAGACATCTGTACCGTTGTCTGGATCTACGATTCAAACCACAGTCCAGATGCCTGTAGGCCAACTTGGTATAAGTACGGTTGTTACTACTCAACCTCAATTTGTTCAACCTTCGTACCAGGGACAGTATCAACCTGGGCAAGCTGCCCAACAACCGGTTTACCAGTATCAACCGTATCCTGGGTACACTTATCAACAACCTCAGCAACCCCAGTACGGTCCGGTTAATCCTGGTTTTCCAGGAGGATATAATATCCCAAATGCGACTCCTGTTCCTAGTTATCCTGGATATCCTCCTCCTGGGGCTGGTATTGTGACCCAGAGTTTTAGAGATCCTAACCGGCAGTTACCGTTTATTGAAACTTTGGATTTACCCGAGTTGACGCGCCTAACGAACGATCCAATTCAATATCTTCAGTTCTGGCCGCCAATGCCAAATAAGTTGCCCAGCGATATACCCAAGTTCGAAGGTAAGTCTGGAGAGGATCCGTCCAATCATGTGATGACTTACCACCTCTGGTGTGCTTCGAATTCTATCTCAGATGATTCCATCCGCTTACGTCTTTTCCAGCGTACACTCATTGGTCTCGCGGCCAAGTGGTACATTGAGTTACCACGGGCCTCTTTTTACAACTTTAGCCAGTTAGCTACTTCATTCTTAACTCATTTTCAGTTACCAGTCAGATACGATAACGGTACAGAGTTATTAACTTCACTAAAACAATCGACGTCCACGTATATTTCTGATCACATTCATGAGTGGAGACGTCGAAGGAGATTAGTGAAAGTTTTTATCCCGGACCAAATCTTAGCTGAATGGTTTGTTAAATCACTATTACCAAGAATTACTGAAGATGTAGCTAAGGCCGGAGTAGTTACTGAGGAGCAAGTCATTGCTCAGGCACAATAACTTGACTTAGTTTACACTCAGTCGGGTACGTTACACGAGAAGATTCCGGATCTTCCAAAGTCGAATCAAATCGCTGCTGCTCCTTCGGGATCTCATGCCGCTGATGGTATGATTGGTATCGTGACTACGAAGAGCAAGAAGAAGTCTTCCAAGGCTTCAACTACTCCAATTATCACTTTGCCTGATTCTCCGACAGGAGAGTCTTCTCCTGAACTCACCGCCGACATTCACGCTGTAGAGTCATCTACGGCCAAACCAAAAAACGGTGGAAAGAAGAAAGGAAAGAAGAAGGCTAAAGCAGACAAGGCTCCAAAGGAGAAAACTGAAAAATCGGAAACCAATGACGAAAAGCGCAAACCTCGATATCCTTGTCTCATTTGTGAAGAGGATCATTTTACGAGAGACTGCCCTCATCGGGCCGAGGTAGTGAAAATAGTCAAAGGTTCTCCCACTCCTGCTGTGTTAAAAAATCCATTTCCGGAGCAGGAAAATAAGATGATAGGTTCTTCCTCGAATGCCAGTGAAGAACCCATTTTGATGATGTCTCATGTGAGGATTGCGACTCGATCGCAAGATTATGGTAGTAAGAATCCTGTTGATGGCAAAGAAGCAGAATCTTCTCACTCTAACCCATCAACCTCAGCTCCTGGTTCCGATCCACTACAGATCGAAAAACCTAACCCAGACTTAGTGATTAAGCCGCCCGCCAAGGGTGTACTTCGAAGGTCTGCTTTCAATCCACATGCGAGAGCAGCCCAGAATTACAACATTGTTGAGGACTTAGCTGTTTCACCTTCAGCAATGTCGGCACTCGAAGTGCTGCAATCATGCCCAGCACAACGGAAATTGCTTTTGTCGGCTATCGGAGCTGTCGATGTTCAGGACCCGAACCTAATGATCTTTGATCTAGAAAATAGTACGCCACGTCTCCCCCATCAAATGGCTTTCCAAATTCCAGTGATAGTCAAAAACAGGCCTATTCATCGGACTGTGATTGATGAGGGAGCTTCTACGTGTATTATGTCGATTCAATGTTGGAGATCGCTTGGTTCTCCTTCGTTGAACCAATCCCCCACCATCCTTAAGGCCTTTGATGGCCGTGGGTTCCGTCCGTTTGGTATTCTACAAGAATTGCCTATAGGGGTTGAAGGTAAAACCGTTAGTCTGGATGTGGAAGTGGTTGATGCCCCTCTAGACTACAACCTTCTTTTGGGTCGAAGTTGGTCATATGCTATGACAGCGGTCGTTTCATCGGTCTTCAGAGTAATTAAGTTTCCACATAACGGTAAGATCGTGACTATTGATCAGCTGACATACTTTTCATCCGACCCAGCCTCTTCAGAGAGTATCCAGCATGTCGGTAAGACGACAATCCCTTATAAGGACGTTGGTGTAGGTTTAGTTAAGGATTCCGGTTTACTGGGAACTTTTCCTCTCCCTCCACTCAGCGTAGAACCTTCGTTTGCAACAATTCATATGATCACGTCAGAAAACATTATTTATGATGATCCTTGGTATGTTCCATCTGACTCTGAGATAGACTCATTCGGTGATGTTATGCCGTTGAGTCCGTATGAAATTGCTTATGAAGCTCTTATGTCTTTTACCGACTTTCATTCAACCGAAGCCGACCAAATGAATGTGGTCAGTGAAGAATCACTTTTCACCTCAAACTTAGAACGGATAGCGTTTCCCGAAGTCGTGTCATCTGACGAACAACTTCGCGAAATCCTAAGTGTAGACAATCTACCATGGGAGGATCTCCATCACAGATCTTCGTTTTTACCTAAGGATGATGCATTTGAAAATGATTTTTCATCTATCTTTACCGCTGAATATGTCAAAGACGCTCAGGATCCAACGAAACATTCTGATTCAGAGTTGAATTTAGGGAATATTTCTCGTACTATTCCCATTGATATTTCAGTGAAGCCCGGAATCGAGGAAAACATTCATATAGGTGCCGCATGTACTGAAGAAGAAATCCAAACTTACAAGGCCCTATTCCAAGAATTCCGCGATGTTTTTGCATGGTCTTACGAAGAAATGCCGGGAATCGATCCTGCCATTGTTGTTCATGAAATAAAAACCTACCCGGATGCTAAACCCATTCGGCAACGGTTGCGTCAGATTCACCCTCGAAAAGCGGCTGCGATTAAAGCAGAAGTCGAAAAGCTGTTGAAAGAAGGTTTCATTTATCCGATCCCGTTAACGGATTGGGTATCGAATATTGTTCCCGTCAATAAAAAACAAGGAACAATAAGAATCTGTATCGACTATAGGGATATAAATCGAGCTTGTCCAAAAGACAACTATCCTACGCCTTATATCGATCAAATTATTGATGATTGTGCCGGAAGTGAAATGTTTTCCTTCATGGATGGTTTCTCGGGCTATAATCAAATCAATATTCTACCTGCCGACCAACCAAAAACGGCATTCATTTGTCCATGGGGGACATTTGCTTATTGCAAATTACCTTTTGGGCTTAAGAATGCCGGCGCTACTTTTCAACGGGCGATGTCTTATGCATTTCATGACATCAAGCACATTGTGCAACCCTATCTCGATGATTTGCCTGCTCATTCTTTACATCGAGCTGATCACCTTGTCCACCTACGAGCAATCTTTATGAGGTGTAGGCATTATCGAATTCGGTTGAATCCCCACAAGTGTGTTTTCTGTATAGAAACAGGTCGATTGCTGGGATTTGTTGTTTCAAAAGCCGGCATTCGCGTCGATCCCTCGAAAGTCGAGGCTATCATCAAATTGCCTCCTCCTTCGAGTTTGCGCCAACTCCAAAGTTTGCAAGGGAAAGCGAACTTTTTACGCCGATTCATCCCAAACTACGCCGAGGTCACTAAAGGTTTTACACGGTTGTTGAAACAGAACACACAATTCTTTTGGGACGAGATTGCCCAACAATCTTTTGATGCACTTAAACACGCGTTGACCCATGCACCGTTATTGCATCCTCCCAACTACAACCAGGACTACTTCTTATACCTCGCAGCTTCGCATTCCACCATAGGAATGGTGTTAGTTCAAGAAGATGAATTCGGAACAGAGCATGTGATATATTATCTTAGTAGGACCTTGAATCCCACTGAGCTAAAATATTCGCATGTGGAGAAATTGGCCCTGGCAGCCGTTCAAGCTGTCCAGCGTTTCCGTCACTACATTCTTCTCCGCAAAACTACAGTTATTTCGGATTGCAACCCTATGATTTATATTTTGACAAAACAACTGCTAGGGGGCAAGTACTCTAAATGGATTGTCATCCTGCAAGAGTTTGACTTGGAGTTCGAGAAGTCCAAGTCTAAGAAATCCTTAGTTTTTGCGGAATTGATGTGTGATTTCCCGAGTGCTGACACAGAGACTGTGGCAGAGGAGTCCATTGCGGACGAATCTTTGTTTCTTATCAGTACTGTAGATCCGTGGTACGGGGATATAATCATTTATCTCCAAACCCAAACCTTTTGGCCTGAAGCTTCCAAAGCGGAACGTCGAAAAATTCGGTTTCAATCCCAGCCATACAAAATTATTGGAGATACACTTTATCGCCGGGGGGCAGACTTAGTTTTTCGACGTTGTTTAACTCACGAAGAGGCTGAGAAGGTTTTGAATGATTGTCACTCTGGAGCATGTGGCGGTCATATGTCTGGGTATGCCACAGCTCAAAAGGTGTTGCGCGCTGGCTATTTCTGGCCGTCTATGTTTAAGGATTGTATCATTGCAGTCAGGAAGTGCCACAACTGTCAAGTGTTTGATCGCAAGATGCGCGCTCCACCTGCTCCTCTCCACCCTATAATTGCCGTTGGTCCATTCGCCAAATGGGGTATCGACTTTATTACTTGTAACCCTCACTCGGCCGGGGGGCATGCGTATATCATCCTTGCGGTTGATTATTTTACTAAGTGGGCCGAGGCGATGCCTACATTCGACGCAAGCGGCAAAACAGCTGCAGTTTTCGTATTCAATCATATCATAACTAGGTTTGGTGTCCCACAAGCAATCATTACTGACCATGGGAGCCATTTTCGAAACGTCATGATGACTGAGCTTACAAGCCAGCTTGGTTTGCGCCACGATAGCTCTACTCCTTATTATCCGCAAGCCAACGGTTTGGTTGAGTCTATCAACAAAGTTCTAGTTATCATGATTCGACGAACCATTGGTGTTCATCGGTCGAATTGGCACAACATGTTATTTTCAGCGCTATGGGCATACCGAACCTCAGTGAAAAATTCAACAGGGTTCACTCCTTTCCAGCTAGTTTATGGCTTAGAAGCTGTGTTACCCATTGAATGCGAAATCCCATCACTTCAAATGGCTGTCGAATTACTTCCAGCTACTTCCGAAGAGGAGAAACGTTTATTGTACTTGGCTAAATTAGATGAGACTCGACGTGACGCTACATTGGCAATCGAGACTCACGCGAAACGAATGAAAGCTCAGTATGATAGAAATGTAACCCCTCGAAGTTTTTCGGAAGGAGACCTAGTACTATTATATGATCAAGCTAACGATAAGCTAGGTGCCGGAAAATTCGTTCCCATGTGGCATGGGCCCTACATTGTAAAGCGAAAGCTAGCAAAAGGGGCTTATGAGCTAGTTGACTTTGATGGGGACTCTTTGGGTAAACCCAGAAATGGACTTTACCTAAAGAGGTATTATGCTTAAATGATGGGTATGGAGAAATTTTTAGATAGGTTAGATTTTCTTTCTAGCTAGTTTGATTGTTAGTTAGTCAGTGTGCTTAGTTTAGTGAGTGTGTTTCGTCGTTATTATGGCTTATCTTGGTTTTTCTCTTGACATTGTAGATGTCGACGCCCCTCCAAACATACATTGGATTCGCTGATGGTGCTTGTCGTAATACACAGAATATCTCTTCCGCAGCTTGGGTTATCTATTCACCCTCTGACGAGTTAGTTTCTATGCATGGGGTAAGCCTCGGTCAAACAACGAATAACATTGCAGAATACAGTGCAGTGGTTGAATTATTATCCGAATCTATTTCATTTGGAATTCGACGTTTGATAGTGAGGTTAGATTCTGAACTTGTTGTATTACAGCTTAATAGAGTTTATGCCATTAGGAATCCTGTGTTATTAAGGTTGTTTTTGAGAGTGCGTCTCTTGGAACGTGAATTTGATTACATTGAATATCAACATATTCCAAGGTCTTTGAATACATTAGCAGATGCAATTGCTTCTCGAATGTTGGACAGACATTTACGATAATCATGCAAGTAAATTTAAAAAACATTTCATCACATATGTTAAACAAGATAAGCCGGTAATAGTGATATATATAGATAGAAGTGTGTCAAAAATATATACATCGTCTTCGATCATAGGTTGAAAACACCTTATGATCGGCAAAATGATAGTACAAAAAGTCAAAATGTCACATGTGACTACAAAAGTGACTAGTCAATCACTGGTGGTGCTCTCTGTATGACACCACTGCGCGGGCTACCTTACACAAAAATCTCCTAAACGGTCCAGGGACCGCGACTACGAAACGCTGAAGCCTGATAGGAATGTCGTCCATAGTAGTCTCAGGTATATCTGCCGTGAGACGCTCTAGATCATGCTCCAACTCAGCTAGTACTTCTGCAGCTGCGTCCTGTGGGGCCGGTACCGGTGCAGCTGGATGTAGTCTATCAAAAGGCCGGAGGTTGGCTGGACGCTGTGGACCAACATCTGCATTTTGAAAGTTTTACTATTAGTTTTGAGACAATATATATGAAAAATAAAAAATACATAATTAGAAAACTTGTGAAAATAAAAGTACCTCTGTCGTCCCATTGTTCTCCCTGTGGAAGAACCATGTCCGGATCACCTCTAAAATCCACTCCGGCATACGGAAAGTCCTGTATCGAAAAAACCTGGTCCTCTAACCAGTGAAAGTAACTATCTGAGAATCGAACCACTGTCGCACCCTCGTCAGGATGCCGGGCCATCACCGCAACCCATCGTATCAGCTTTGGCTCCCGAGGACCCAAGATATCAACAGTGAGTTGCTGAGGGATCAGCATTGGAACTCTCTCCAAGGCAAAGCTCACGACTATAGGCCCATATCCAAAAGTCTTTAGTCGTCCGTTCTTTGCCTTGGTCAGTTGGCTCTTCATATGAGCCGAAACAGCTTCACACCAGTTGAAAATGGTGCCTTGGTAACAGTCAATTGCCATCCGCATTTGGGATCCGGAAGCAATGTGTAAAGCGGCCGCGCCGCAAATTCTGGTAACCGTGAACGCTATGACTTTGAGTTCAGGCAGAGTGATGTGTTTTATCTCTATGCCTTTTGAATGGTGAGCCCCAGGTGTGCACCACTCGTCGCGGAGACTATCAAGGGATTGGCCACCCGGCCTAGTCCCCGCAAGACTGAGTTGCTCGCCTCTGTTTGGCAAGCCAGTGAGAAAGTATACATCCGAGGGCTCTATCTCGAGCTGGTGCCCTCCTATGTAAAAGCATTGTTCTTGAACGTTCCATCGCTCAACCAGCCATTCCAAGAATCTTACCTGGCCCCTCATGCCCGGTATGGTCCAATATTTGTATAATCCGCATGCTCTTAGGGCATCCAGGGAAGGTTGATGATTTATTGCAGCTTCATCTTCCTCTACATGCTCTCTTTCTCTCCAATCTAACATGGTTAATGCCCTGCACATCAGAAATAGCAATTAGAAATTGATTTGGGAATTTTTGGTAGTTTTTTGAGGGAGTTGGGGTTTTGAAATGCGCACTTCTCGGAAGACGCACCCTGGCTTTGTAGCACAGGGCGCCCGGACGTGGCTGGCCTGAAGGCGGGCCGCGTCTTCCGACCATTTTCCCGTATGAGAAAAAGTCGGGGGACGCGGGTCACCCGAAGGGCACCTGCGTCCGCCGAGAGGCGCATTCCAAAACCAAAACCCCCCCAAAAAATGAAACTAAGACCTAAAAGTTGATTCTAAACGGATAGAAATGCAGAGTAGGATGTGTAAAATACCTGGATAAGACGGCGTTCGATTCCGACGGTCAGATTTTCCGCAGCGACCACGGGAAGTTTCTTGTCAAAAGCTCCTTTTTCAACCTCAACAGTGAAACGGTAAAAATGACATGGTAAAAGGTCTTTTTATAGGTTTTTTGGATGAATTAGTTCATTTTTTACCATGAAAAGATGTTTTTCGATGTATTTTTGCCTATTTTAAACAGGTATGAGTAATGTGTTGCTTTTGTGCAGGACAAAGGGATTTCGAGGGAAATTGTAATTTTTCACAAACAAAAATATCAGAGTCATCTTTTAAGCCCTTTTCTGACTCCTAAAACATGAAAAGATCGCCGAGCATTTCTTTTACACTCGTTAAGATGGAATTAAAAGACGGTCCCCTTTTAGCTCTTTTCTGACCGCAAAATCAGGAAAAGATTGCCGGGTTTTTGTCGTTTCAAACTCGATAAGGAAATAAAACGACGTGTCCTTGATCGCTTTTTACTTTTCAGGTCAACGACACTATTATGAAAGTACTCCTTGGTCGCAAGATCAATCGGTTCCCCCAGGTATTATTTTATACTTTTTCGGGCTTGAGGGACACAAATATACGAAAAAGTTCAACGTGGAGTCTCCTTTTGTTTTTTCAGACTCTCTAAAAATGAAAAACGCCGAGTTTCTCCTATACTGGGCTCGTTAAACTTTTACAGTAAAGGACCTGTTCAATTACAAACAGGAACGAACCACTCCTTCCTAGGGTTCGAATTTAAACTAGGTTGGACTCGTCCAAAGGATGAGCTTATAATCGAGCATATGTTATCCTCCTCAAGCTTGTTAAAAATAAAGAGGTACTTGCCAGAAATGGTGGGGGAAAAGAGAGAAGAATGAGCCTATTTGTTACCTTTTGTCTCAAAAGAAACTTTATTACCGCTCTTGAACACGACACTTTTCATTCACCTGGGTTGGGAAATCTTTTACCTCACAGTTGACCAAACCACTTTGAAAGTCTTTAACCGGGTTCCGGGGATTAACTTTGAGTTATTCGTCACCAAGCCATCTGTCGTGTCGTTATGTGTTCAAGAGGTCTGCAAGCAAAACTTTCATCTGCAAAATACTTGTCATCCATTTGACCATCCCTGAGTCAGTCCTTACAGAAACATTTCTTCAACTTGAACAATGATTTCGTGTTGCAGGCTTGCCTGCAACGGGTCGCTTTCTATCGACATCGACACATTATCTAGAAAGATGACTTAGGAATCGACAGTACCTTGAAGTCTGCATGCATCAATGGCAGGTTTCTCGCCTTTGACGTCAGTTTACATCATTGACTTTCGATCAAAGGATTTCGTGAAGTGTTCGACATCAAAACATCTATTCACATTTCACGGGTTGTGCTTGGTACTTTGAGAACCATTGACATTACTGGTGGTCTCTCTCACTCTTGTTAACAATTTACATCATCGACTGGTAATCAAGTGGTTTCTAACATGTTCGACATCAAATCATTTAATCACATGGCTAGAATCGTACCAATTCGGGAAGTAGAAGTGAAGACCCTGGATCTAGTTTCTACCATCCAGGCTGCGAGGAGTTTTGTATTCATTATCTATGTAGACTAATCATAAACAGATGGCTGCATCCATACTGTGTCTACAAAAGTCTATAAAAAATGATGTACTGCAAGATCATTCCTGTATCAGAATAGTTAGTCCATTAGTTAAAGTTTTGAATCTGAGTATGGGAATGCCTACCTCAGTGATGATATAATCTTATACATGTATTTTGTGTTGAAAATTGCAGGTTCCAACAAGGTCATCCACAAGACAATCCTTGAAATGATAAAGCGCTTCACCCTTCCTAGAATTACAAAACCCTAATCTATTCCAGGCTTCGCACTTTAGGGGGCAATCTGTTACACTAAAAAATGTCACCATGACTACTTACAGTTAGTATGGCTCAAATCAACAGTCATGCTACCCTCTTAGGCAAGTCTTATGCCTCTGCTATCCATCTCAAACTCAAAGAAGAGAGAAAGTCTTGTAAAAAATATGTTTATCTCTGGGGTCGCAGGTTCTCTCTAGCCTTACCTGCGGGGACGCTCACAATGTTCACAAAAGTTGCGTCCATGGACGCTCTGTATGTTAAGGGACAGGTGCGTCCTTCTGTAAAAGGCAAAATGCGCGAGTTTCATCTTAAAAAAGTTACTTGTGGTTACTTCTAGAACTTTCTAGAGGTCGGTTTGATGAAATGGATGCGCCTCCAGTTGGTTCATGTATCCCTATTAAGGAGGAACTTATCCCATCAATAAGGGAGCTATCCCACCCAAAGAGGGGGATTATCCCATTGATGGTGGACCTGAATAACCTCTTTACAGCACTATAAATAAAGACATTGAGCCAGAGGGAGGGGAGGTTGGAGCTATACATTTTCTTTGGGTAAACGCTGCAGGAATTAGGACTCCCATTTAGAACCTTGTGAGGAGAGATTGTCTTTGCTTGATTCTACTTGGAAGTGGGTGAGCTTTGTCAAAGTAGAGGAAAACCCTTGATGAACCCTGGGAGGAACTTGCACAACACCAAGGCCAGGTTGTAAGAGTTTCTTTGTTTCGTTATTAATACAAACTGGTTTATTTTTCTCAATAGCTTGTGTTAATGAGTGTTCCTTGGTCTGCATGTTGAATATATGTTTTATTATATGAAATGCAAGTGCTTGGTAATTGTTTGATTGTTTGTGGTTGCAGGAATTGACATGAAGGAGGAGCTCATCCGGATCGGCAAGGACGGACTACAACAACAGCGTTTTGGAATAAGGTAAGCCTAAACACTTGTAGTTTTCATGTTTTAAAAGGTATATTTAGAGAAAGATCACTCCATTTTGTCTTGTTTGTCGCTAGAGAGTTTAGACTCCTAGGGAGGTCAGTTGTGTCCGCACAAACGACTTTTTCCGCCACGATAGGAGCCAAGATTTTGGCTAGAATTAGGGTTAGAATTAGGAGCTTGGGATTTTTGTGAGAGCCTTGGCTTCTCTATAACATACAGTGAGTATCTTTCTTTGGAGGAGTAGTAGATGTTGGCTTCATGTTCCACTATTGAAACTAGTGGTTCATCTATGGTGTATGTATGAATGGAACTTTCACTTAATAAAAGCTCTAAGCCGACATGTTTTCATGCATATGTTGTATATATAGTAGGACAATTATTATTGTATTTGTGATGTATGTTATTTCACTTACGCTTATGCTTATGAACTATTTCGTTTGCATTGGTATAAATCTTGTTGAATGTGTGTTGTTGTATAATTCCATGATTGTTAAATTGTGAACTATTTCACATATTAGCTTGTGATGTCTTTTATGCTTGTGTGATCCTTTCAAGTTGCATATTATTACAGGCTTATAAGGGGCTTGCTTGTTTCCCTTTTGTGTGTTGATTAGCTTGATTATTCATCTTTAAAGATGTCTTTAGCATGTCTCCCTTCTTCACCTCTTTCTCCATCATCTTTCCATGGTATGATAAGGTACCTACATCTGCAATTCACTCTTGCCAAGATGAAATCAATTCAACCTGCAAATATATGAAATGATACCAATATACCCAATAACTATAAATAATCACCAAAAAAAAACGAGATATGAATATAGATAGAAATTCTTCTTTATTTGTCAAACCCTTGAGGTAGGGCAACACCATACATTCACTCCTTAAGGAAGGAGAACACTCTACAAGCCATATGCTTGTCCATACAATATTCCTTCACATCTCTCAATGGGGAGTCTCTAGCCTCTATATAGGCCTCATACATACGATACCATGGGTCATTACCATGGTTCCCTCAATACCATCTATATAATACAATGGGCTTATTACATTATTGCTAACTACTTGTGGTCCCTTACATGATACGTGTTAACCACTTTATTTATTACTATGGCCCATCCCATTATTACATTATTCCCTTGGGTACCTCCCTCTGTACCCCATACTATTTCCCCTAGGTATACTACATTCCACCCCCCTTAAACATGTTTCATCCTTCAAATATAAGAAGAACACAAATAATAAGATCTACTCAAAAGAGCAGTCCACTGGTACCATGCACTTGCATCTATAGAAAGGTGAACCCTCGATCTAGCTGGTGCCTTGCTCACTTGAGATGAAAGTTGACCATGGAAGCTCTTCTGTGTTGATTTGTTGCGGGTGGATCGTCGCCCCTCACTATCTGTCATACGGGGGTTGTTTTCCTTGTTGCTGATTCGTTGCCATCTTGTGGGTTGTTTTCTTACGGGGTGATGTGGGTGGTGATATGCTAAAGTTTTAACCAACATTGTATCTTTCTTTAATTCACCACCTAATGGAGCCTGATTGGTATCTGGTACATGTTGTGGCATCTGTTGTTGTTTCTTACCTTCTAATATTACTTCAACCACGGATTCCTTATTTGATGTATCCATACCTATAACAATTTCTGCTTCAGCCTCCTTGGACTCTACCTGATTTTCTCATACCTGGTTTGATGTTTGTGTTTGGTTGTCGAAACTCAAGGGCTCATCATTTGATGTGTCAATCCCTGGAACATATTCTGCTTCAGCCTTCGTGGACTCTACCTGTTTATTAATGGAAGTATCCTGTAATGTAATTTTCTTCTTTTTATACCAAAGCTTCAGGAATTTCTTCTACACATTAATATTGATAGTACCCATAGATTCCATCTAAGGGTATCCCAAAACAACATCCACATTAGCCATATCTAAAGCATAAACATTAGAATGCAATACATACTTGTCCATAGAAATCTTCAAATCTTTATAAATTTGCACCTACTCATTATTAACCTATGTGTGCTCCATTTGTGTAGCTGGAATTTGCAATCTTTTTGCCAAATTAGCATTTATAAAACTTTTCTTGCAACTAGGATTTATAGACACAATGATCTTTTCCTTCTGAATATATCCATGAACATGTAATAAGGAGATACTAGTAGAAAATAACCCCTTACGTGTCTCATTCCCCTATTTTCTAGTATGAGACTATTTGTCCAAAAGGACTTTTTCAAATTCTTCATCTGAAAATTTGAACACCTGGGTGCCAAGTGAGTGCCACCATATGATAGCATATTCTTTCAAAGTAAGCCATAGGAAACTTGTCCAAGATTTTGGATGGTGTTTCTTAAGATCTTTTATGAATTCTTCAATAGTAGGACCATTATATTTTTCTATAAAAATAAGATCTTTTCTAGGTTTTTTGGTTGTCTTCTTTCCAATATGAGACCATTTGTACAACAATAGTTTTTCAATTTCATCAGCACTACATAACTTCATAAACTCATTGTCAAGTGATTTCCACCATATAGCAGCCTCATCTTCCAAATAATACCCTATTTTGTCCTTCCAATACCCTAGAAAGTCACTCTCCTTCTCTCATATAAATTTTTCAACACTTGGCCCATCATTTTTTCCTGAAAACATATTGTAGGTGAAAATTTAAAATGGCCACAGTTCGGTCAATATTGCTCAGAATCCTTATTATGAACTATTTTCATAAATTGAATGACCATTCTGCATCTACCCATGTAATAGAAATCCTGACCAAGGCGCTAGAATTTCCAATTCACGTGGCAACTGTCCTGCCGTCACAAAAATTTCGGGAAAAAAAAGATTAAATTAGTGATATCTCCCTCATCCGGACTCCGATTTGACCGATTTTTTTTTTAAATTGTGTATTTTTTTGCAAAGAACTTAGATTTGTAATTAGATTATGCAAATGTTTCCCCAGAACATACAGATCTGATCTGCAAACTCATCGCCTCGAAAAATGTCTACAACACAGCTGATTTTTAAATCAACAATATCTCCTTCATCCTAACTCCGATTCGGTCGATTTTGTTTTTCAAATTGGGTATTTTTTCACAAACAACCCAAATCTGCAATTAGATTCTGAAAATTTTGTACCAGAACGTACAGATCTAATCTGCAAAATTGCTGCCCCGAAAAATGTTTGTAACACAACTGATTTTTAAATAAACGATATCTCCCTCATCCAGACTCCGATTTGACCGATTTTTTTTGTTTGAAATTGGATATTTTTTTGCAAACAACCTAGATCTACAATTAATTTCTACAAAATTTGCACCAGAACGTACAAATCTGATCTGCAAATTCGTTGCCTAGAAAAATGTCTACAAAAATAAATAAAAGAATTTCACTCTGCCCAAGAAAGTGCTCTGATACCACTTGTTATGGATTTGAGCTGCAAATATATAAAATTCTACCAATATACCCAACAACTATAAATAATCATGAAAAATAATGAGATCTAAATATAGATAGAAATGCTTCTTTATTGATCAAACCCTTGAGGTAGGGCAACACCATGCATTCACTCCTTAAGGAAGGAGAACACTCCACAAACCATATGCTTGTCCATACAATATTCCTTCACATATCTCAATGGGGAGTCTCTAGCCTCTATGTAGGCCTCATACATATTATACCATGGTCATTACCATGGTTCCCTCAATACCATCTATCTAATACAATGGTCTTATTACATTATTGCTAACTACTTGTGGTCCCTTACATGATACAGGTTAACCACTTTATTTATTACTATGGTCCATCCCATTATTACATTATTCCCTTGGGTACCTCCCTCTCTACCCCATACTATCCCCCCTAGGTATACTACAACATCAATTCGAAAAACCCCATAGTTTATGATAGTGCATATTGATCCATTGACCGAGCCAAAACTAGGTGAAAAGATGGGAGAGGGGCTCAGTGACTACCCGATTGTGCAGTTCAAGAAGTCAGGGGTGAACATTGAGCCTTGATACTACATAATGTATAGTCTAGGCTAAGCTGAGGAAGAAAACTATGCAATTATGGAGGTTAGTGTGACAGGCTGAGAGGATGGGCACTAGATTAGCACATTACGTAGTTCTGGGAGGCAAAGGAGGCTAGGCCATTGCACAATTGTGCAGTTCAGGGGATCAGGGGATGAGCTTGAGGCTAGATATTTTGCAATGCACAGTTGAGGCTAGGCTGGGAAGATGGATTGCACAATTTCGGGAGCCAAGGTCGAGACTTGAGCACTGGAACTGCAGAGTGCATCAGTCCTAGGAGGCGGGGACTGTGCATTGCGTAGTGTCAAGAGGAAAGGTCACAACTAGAGTACTGAGACTGTGCAATGTGTAGTTCATGGAGGCTGGGTGAAGCTACGTTGCTTGGTCAGGAAGCTTTTCAAAAGTTAGCTAAGTGCGAGATCGATGACGCTAATGTGAATAGTGATATGGCTTCAACTTTGATCACACACTTAGAATACTTAATGACACAAAAACATAGATCATCTAGGACACATGAGAAATTAATTTCCCTCAATGCGACAACTTATTACAAGTGCGACACTTAAGATACAATGTTCGATGACCATGATAGTACTCACGCAACAATGCTTAAAAATTTGGAAATGAGTGCAACAAATTTTTACATGGTTAGATTAAATCATTTTCACAAAGTTAGCCCCTTGAAACCACCAAAACAGGCTTATACACATTGTATGACAGCGAACATGTGAAAATATTACATTTTTCATATCTTGCAAATGTAACCTAAAAACTTCAGGAAAACACATGGAATGAGTTTCAATGTTTGTGACAACAATGTACAAGACCAAGCAAGGCTCTAATTGAGTGTAGGCCAAAATTTTGGAGGGTGTTGTAGTAGCGACAACACTTGGCGACACATTGCTAGAATTACATCTTCTCTGCTTTAGTTAACTCCCTTCTGCAGGGTCTTGGTTCTTCAGGGAGTATTGACTCATAATGTATATTACTTTGGTCTACCCACTTACCCCATGAATAGACATGGTCCCTTTTATGCCTTCTCGGTTGAACAAAACATAGGATTCAATAATATCACAATGTTTCCAATTGGGAAGGGTAGTGAAGTTTGTGAAGTTTAGATTTTCAAAGTATGATTTTTCATCTCTAATGTTGCTCCACTTCCAACGGGCCTAAATAGTACCTCGATGGAGTCACTATAGGAACACAAACATTTCTTCGCTGCCAGCGAGCCTGTTCAGTACCCTGACGGAATTTCTTGCTTCACCTCTCTACACAATAATCCTTTCTCTTCTTTCACTTTTATTTATTTGTTTTTATAGGACTATGAATTGGCACTTATTCATTTTATGGGTGGAAAAGGGATCTCGACTTATTGAGAGCATGAGAGTTTGTTTCTTTAGAGAATCATATAGAGACCTTTGATTTAGGTTTTGTTTGTTTATATTTTTCCCCTTCTCCACTTCTATAAATTAGATAAGCGTGAGAACGTTGAAACACAAAGAACGGAGTATGGACATAAGGTTTCCTAAATAGAAACAAGTTCATGGTTTGACCA
Source organism: Pinus tabuliformis (assembly GCA_031772625.1). NCBI lineage: Eukaryota > Viridiplantae > Streptophyta > Pinopsida > Pinales > Pinaceae > Pinus > Pinus tabuliformis. Next base: position 589,709,275 of record CM062806.1, read on the forward strand.
AAAACTCTCATCGCAGATGGATCATGTTTTCCATCGGAATTTCGTCAACCAAGATATGAAACCAACACAAGGAATATAGATCGGAGTTTGGCCAAATGCTGAAGTGTCACACGACTCTTTTCAATTCAACCACACATAAAGAATCCAGAAAACACGTTCACACACAACATGTTGGGTGTGGAGCCTGATTATCTTCTATATTCAAAGGTATCGCCACAATGGACCCTAGTTTGTAATGCTTCCCATAAAATATTGGTTGCAAGGGGGGTCCAGGGGGGGTAGCTGCGACCTTTGGGATCCCCCCCTAGCAAGGGGATCGGGGGGCAGCGCCTCCGAAGCTAAGAATAGATGTAAAATTTCCTTGTAAAATGTTGTAATTTCGTAGTCAATCTGGGCCGTTCATTAGGCAGAGATCTGACGGTAGAAGTTATGTTTAATTTAGGGTTTTTTACCCTAGAAGGCAACCCCTCACTATATATGAGGGAATTGTATTGCATCTATGTAGATCTGTATTCTGAGTGAGGAAGAGAGAGGAGATTGAGAGAGAAGAGGGAATTATAGGGGATTTGTTGTAGGTTGTATCTCTTCAGCTTGATGGATAATATGAAAAGAAGGACTGGTTGTTTCTCCGTGGACATAGACCAAACTGGGTGAACCACATATATCTGTGTCTCTCTTGTTTTATGCGTTTTTTGTGTTTATATTTTCTGCAATATTTTATGTGTTCCATTACTCTGTAATATATAATTTTCTATTGGTATCAGAGCCCAAGGTCTATTTGGCTAATAAACTCGCAGGAGAGAAGGGTTCCTGGTTCGAGTTGGAACAATGGCGGAAGATGGTAGGTTTAGGGTCGAAAAATTTAATGGCCAAAACTACCAGTTGTGCAAGATGTAGATGGAAGATTATTTATACCAGAGAGATATGTACCAACCATTGAGTGGAAAGACAAAGAAGCCAATGAGTATGATAGACACAGAATGGGATATTCTAGACAAAAAGCACTTGGAACAATACAGTTGTGCCTAGTGGCGTCGGTAACGTTTAATATTTCAAAGGAAATGACGACAGAGGGTTTAATGTAGACATTGGCCAAACTATATGAAAGTCCCTCGGCCTCAAATAAGTTATTTCTTATGAAGCATTTATTTAATATGAAGATGTCAGAAGGTGGATTTGTTGCTGATCATTTAAATGAGTTTAATACAGTTACCAGTCAGTTAAGTTCTGTAGGGGTAATTTTTGATGATGAAGTTAGGGCTCTGTTATTTCTGTGCTCATTTCTAGAAAGTTGGAATGCTTTAGTTATGGCCATTAGTAACTCTGTCTTTGTATCTAGTCCTTAAAGTTTGATGATGTTGTTGGTGCAATTTTTAGCAAGGAAATGTGACGGAAAAGCTCTGGTGAGACATTAGGTAATGCTTTGACTGCAGAGACTAGGGAAAGAAAAATGGAAAGAGGAAAGAGCCCTGGATATCACAGTAAGTCAAGAAAAGGCAGATCCAAGTCCAGATCAGGGATAGTGTGCTGGAAATGCAGAAAGAAAGGACACCTGAAGAAAGACTGCAAGTCTCTAAAGGGAAAAGACGGAGACGCACAACAAGAAACTAATCATGAAGCGAATGTAACAGGTGATGTGTTACAAGATGCTTTGATTCTTTCATTAGAAAATATTATTGATGCTTGGGTGGTAGATTCAGGGGCCTCATTCCATGCCACCCCTGATAGGAAACATTTTTATGATTATGTTCAAGGAGATTTTGGACAGGTTTGATTGAGTGATGATAAACCCTGTAAAATCAGGTACAATTTTCATAAAAAAGCAAAATGGAAATCAGTGGCTATTGAAGGAGGTAAGGAATGTTCCAGATCTGAAGAAAAATTTGATTTCAATAGGGTAGTTGGGAGGTGAAGGTTGCATAACTACTTTCACAGATAAAACCTAGAAGGTCACTAAAGGATCCTTGGTAATACAGAAAGGAGGAAAGGTTGGTACATTGTATTTATGCAATGGTATTTCTAATTCTATTAATGCTTTAACCTCTACAGGAGAAGATATGGCATTGTGGAATCATAGGCTTGGGCACACGAGTGAGAGCGGGATGCAGATTCTTCACTCAAGAAATTTGTTGCTAGGTTTGAAACATGTTGATTTAAAATTCTATGAGAATTGTGTTTATGGAAAACAGAAGAGTGTCAGATTCCTTAGAGTTGGGAAAGAAAAGAAGACTTAAAAATTAGAGCTTGTGCATACAGATGTACGGGGACCTGCTCAGGTATCATCTCTTGGTGGCTTTCGTTATTATGTTAATTTTAATGATGATGTAACCATAAAAACTTGGATTTATTGTATTCGAAATAAATCGGATGTATTTGATACTTTCAAGAAATTGAAAGCTTTGTTTGAAAATGAGACAAGAAAAAGGTTGAAGTGACTCAGATCAAATAATGGAGGTGAATATTGCAGCAAAGAGTTCGATAGGTATCATTCAGAGAATGGAATTAGTAGAGAGAAGACAGTTCCAGGAACACCACAAGAAAATGGCATGTCAGAAAGGATGAACAGGACAATCACGGAGAGTGCAAGGTGCATGAGATTGCATGCAAAATTGCCTTTACAATTTTGAGTAGATGTTGCAGATACTATTGTTTATCTAATAAACAGAGGACCTTCAAGTTCCTTGGATGGTGGTATTCCAGAGGAGGCATGGGCAGGTAAAATGGTAAACTACTCTTTTTTAAAGACTTTTGGTTGTGAAGCCTTTGCCCACATTAATAAAGAAAATAGAACAAAGCTTGAGGCAAAATCAAAGAAATGTACCTTTATTGGATATGGTGTTAATGATTTTGGTTATTACTTTTATGATTATGAAAAACACAAAATCATTAGGATCAGAGATGTCATATTCAATGAAAAGGTTTTGTATAGGGATCAGTTGCAGGAAAAGAAAACAGAGAATACGCAGTGCTTGACGAGATCACAGGAAAAATGATGGTGCCTGAAAATCATAATGATCAACAGCCAGAACAACAACCACAACAGCAAAAAGCACCTCAAACACCTGAAAGTAGTGTTAGAAGATCTACCAAGATAAGTAGACCCCCTAAACGATACTCTCCTTCATTATATTATGTATTGTTGACTGATTCTGGTGAACCAGAATGTTATGAAGAAGCAATGTAGGTAGAAACTAGGAAGAAGTGGGAGCAAGCCATGAAAGAAGAGATGGACTCCTTAGCACATAACTAGACTTGGGACTTAGTCAAGTTGCCTGCAGGTAAAACAACATTGCAGAATAAATGGGTTTACAAGTTGAAGGAAGAAGATGGAGGTAGAAAAAGGTATAAAGCTAGACTTGTGGTGAAAGGATTTGCACAGAAAAAGGGTATAGAATTGGATGAGATATTTTCTCCTGTTGTTAAAATGACTTCAATCATAACTATTCTAAGTCTAGTAGAAGCTAAATATTTTCATCTTGAGTAGTTAGATGTAAAGACAACATTTCTCCATGGGGATTTGGAGGAAGAGATATATATGCAGTAGCCACAAGGATATGAGGTAAAAGGGAAGGAGAAAGAAACTAGTGTGCAGGTTGAAGAAGAGCTTGTATGGCTTAAGACATGCTCCAAGGCAATGGTATCTAAAATTTGACAGGTTTATGTCTAAACAAGGTTATCCTAGATGTCACTCGGACCATTATGTTTATCTCAAAAGGCAAAATGATGGCAGCTATATTATATTGTTATTATATGTAGATGACATGCTTGTTGCAGGTTCTAACATGCAGGAAATAAATGCACTCAAAAGAAAATTGGCAAACTCATTTGTAATGAAGGATTTGGGTGTTGCAAAACAAATCCTTGGTATGAGAATAACTAGAGATAGGAAGAATCACAAATTAACATTGTCTCAAAGTGAGTACATAGAAAAAGCGTTGAAAAGGTTTAATATGCAGAATGCAAAACCAATTAGTATACCTTCAGTTAGCCATTTCAAATTAAGGAGGAGTATCCCAAGACTCAGGAAGAAATGGCTCATATGTCTAAAGTTCCATATGGATAAACATTTGGAAGCTTAATGTATGCAATGGTATACACAAGGCCTGATATTGCACATGCAGTGGCAGTTGTAAGCAGGTACATGAACAATCTAGGAAAATAACATTGGATGGCGGTGAAGTGGATTCTCAAGTATTTGAGAGGTACCACAAATCAAGTATTATGCTTTGGTGGTTCAAACATTGTTCTACAGGGATATGTTTATGCAGATATGGCGGGTGATAGAGATAACAGGAGAAGCACAACAGGGTATGTGTTTAATGTAGGTGGAACAACTGTCTGTTTGGTCTCAAAACTGCAAAGTGTTGTTGCACTCTCAATAACAGAAGCAGAGTATGTTGCACTACAGAGGCTAGTAAAGAAATGATTTGGTTACAAAGGTTTTTGGATGAATTGGGTAAGAAGTAGGCGTTGGGCAAGTTATACAGTGACAACCAGAGTGCCATACATCTTACAAAGAACTCTGCATTTCATTCCAAGACTAAACATATACAGCTCAAGTACCATTTCATACGGTCAGCGTTGGAAGATGGACAGTTGAAGCTGGAAAAGATATAGACTAGCCAGAATCCTGCATATATGCTAACAAAAGTTGTAACCGGGGAGAAATTGAGAATTTTCTCAGTTTCAATTGGTCTTCAAGTATGATGAAGAAGATGAGAAATAGCCAGGTCCAAAGTGGAGTCATTGTCCAACAAATGAAGCAGTGGTGGAGTTGTTATAATCAGTCTCCAAGTGGGAGATTGTTGGGTGGGACAAAAATAGGTTTGAGTCAGGCTGACAAGACAAACAACATCACTTAGGGTCTTGGGGAAAGACCAACTCAGAAACCTCCTCACGGTGATATTCAGTGATGAACTGATACCATGCTTGATACTGCGCTATTGTGTCCTCATACTATTTGGTGACATCTTTGTTGAAGCGGACCCTTGCCCCCATGGCTTCCGAGTATATGATTCTGGAACCTTTGTTCAGCTCATCTTGAAGCATGCACAACATTTTCTTGAGTGTGGCTAGACCATTGATGTACCTTTTCATGTTCTCTGCATTGAGCTACAAGCCATCATTGGTGGCTTCGCGCATTAGCTGCTCTATGTCCTTGTCGACATCCAGCATGACTTGGGTCTTCCTCATGGCCTGGGTGAGGGTTCCGATGGAAGGGATCTTGTGCGCTCGCACTATGACATCCAGACCCTTGAAAAACCCTACATAGGAAGCCTCAATGCTAGTGATTGTAGAAATTTCAATAATATAACACTTATTCATAAATATTATCCTGATTATACACTATTTGCGAAATGCATGCATAATACATAACCTCCTCTACCATTGATCATCAATTTGTGGAATTAAAAAAACAATTGCATGCGTACATTGAAACATCAATCGCACATATGGACACAATATGTAATGGGGAAAGCATACAGCTGAAAACCCCCAACTATCTGTATATTATAATGATAGATAACATGTAACAATACATAGTACAATACTTCTCACAAGTACTCAGTACTATCTCCACATGCTACACAAAAACTAGCTCAGATCTGAACAAGTCACGGGTTCAAATATCCTCCACTATTTTCCTGCCTCTACTGCGCAATCAAAGTTGAGACTAGATCAGATCCAAGTTCAAATTCCCTTGGCTTGTACTGCACAATCCTCATTGGCAATCTCAATCAATGATTGTGCAGATCTCATGCACAGCTATAGTCACAACTGATAGTAGTCGCACCCTTTCACCCACCTCTAACACTTGTCTCTACTGAACTATCCATGCACTAAGTTAACTGATGTATTCTTTAGTTGATTTATGAGTTAATAATTAGTGAATTAATTAATAATTAATTCGCACCACTCATCACTAGTGTATTTGTCAGTTAGACTGAATACAACTAGTTCAACTAAGTCAAAATAAACACAACTCCATCAACTCCTCAATCAACTCCACCAAACTTAATCACTTGAGTTCTAACTGAAGTCCATCATGCAATAGCTCAACTAACCCATAGGAAAAGCATATTTCCTTCTGGTAGTTGCATGTGCCTGTCGTGGCGGAAAAAATCATTTGGGCTGACACAACTGACCTCCCTAGGAGTCTAAACTCGCTAGCGACAAACAAGACAAAATGGAGTGATCTTTCTCTAAATATACCTTTTACAACATGAAAAGTACAAGTGTTTAGGCTTACCTTATTCCAAAACGCTATTGTTGTAGTTCGTCCTTGCCAATCCGGATGAGCTCTTCCTTCAAGTCAATTCCTGCAACCACAAACAATCAAACAATTACCGAGCACTTGTATTTCATATAATAAAACATACATTCAACATGCAGACCAAGGAACACATGAAATAACTCATTAACACAAGCTATTGAGAAAAATAAACCAGTTTGTATTAATAACGAAACAAAGAAACTCTTACAACCTGGCCTTGGTGTTGTGCAAGTTCCTCCCAGGGTCCATCAAGTGTTTTCCTCTACTTTGACAAAGCTCACCCACTTCCAAGTAGAATCATGTAAAGACAATCTCTCCTCACAAAGGTTCTAATGGAAGACCTAAATCCTGCAGCATTTACCCAAAGAAAATGTATAGCTCCAACCTCTCCTCCTTCTGGCTCAATGCCTTTATTTATAGTGCTGTAAAGAGGTTATTCAGGTCCACTATCAATGGGATCATCCCCCTCTATGGGTGGGATAGCTCCCTTATTGATGGGATAAGTCCCCTCTTAATAGAGATACATGAACCAACTGGAGGCGCATCCATTTCATCAAACCGACCTCTAGAATGTTCTAGAAGTAACCACAAGTAACTTTTTCAAGATAAAACTTGCGCATTTTGCCTTTTACAGAAGGACGCACCTGTCCTTTAACATACAGAGCGTCCATGGACGCAGGTTTTGTGAACATGGCCTGCGTCCCCGCAGGTAAGGCTAGAGAGAACCTGCGACCCCAGAGATAAACATAGTTTTTACAAGACTTTCTCTCTTCTTTGAGTTTGAGATGGATAACAGAGGCATAAAGACTTGCCTAAGAGGGTAGCATGACTGTTGATTTGAGCCATACTAACTGTAAGTAGTCAAGGTGACATTTTTTAGTGTAACAGATTGCCCCCTAAAGTGCGAAGCCTGGAATAGATTGGTGTTTTGTAATTCTAGGAAGGGTGAAGCGCTTTATCATTTCAAGGATTGACTTGTGGATGACCTGGTTAGAACCTGCAATTTTCAACACAAAATACATGTATAAGATTATATCATCACTGAGGTAGGCATTCCCATACTCAGATTCAAAACTTTAACTAATGGACTAACTATTCTGATACAGGGATGATCTTGCAGTTCATCATTTTTATAGACTTTTGTAGACACAGTATGGACGCAGCCATCTGTTTATGATTAGTCTACATAGACAATGAATACAAAACTCCTCGCAGCCTGGATGGTAGAAACTAGATCCAGGGTCTTCACTTCTACTTCCCGAATTGGTACGATTCTAAGCATGTGATTAAATGATTTGATGTCGAACATGTTAGAAACCACTTGATTACCAGTCGATGATGTGAACTGTTAACAAGCGTGAGAGAGACCACCAGTAATGTCAATGGTTCTCAAAGTACCAAGCACAACCCGTGAAATGTGAATAGATGTTCTGATGTCGAACACTTCACGGAATCCTTTGATCGAAAGTCAATGATGTAAACTGTCGTCAAAGGCGAGAAACCTGCCATTGATGCATGCAGACTTCAAGGTACTGTCGATTCCTAAGTCATCTTTCTAGATAATGTGTCGATGTCGATAGAAAGCGACTCGTTGCAGGCAAGCCTGCAACACGAAATCATTGTTCAAGTTGAAGAAATGTTGCTGTAAGGACTGACTCAGGGATGGTCAAATGGATGATAAGCATTTTGCAGATGAAAGTTTTGCTTGCAGACCTCTTGAACACATAACGACACAACAGATGGTTTGGTGACGAATAACTCAAAGTTGATCCCTGAACCCGATTAAAGATTTTCAAAGTGATTTGGTCAACTGTGAGGTAAAAGATTTCCCAACCCAGGTGAAATGCAAAAGTGTCGTGTTCAAGAGTGGTAATAAAGTTTCGTTTGAGACAAAAGGTGACAAATAGGTTCATTCTTCTCTCTTTTCCCCCACCATTTCTGGCAAGTACCTCTTTATTTTTATCAAGCTTGAGGAGGATAACATATGCTTGGTTTATAAGCTCATCCTTCGGACGAGTCCAACCTAGTTTAAATTCGAACCCTAGGAAGGAGTGGTTCGTTCCTGTTTGTAATTGAACAGGTCCTTTACTGTAAAAGTTTAACGAGCCCAGTATAGGAACAACTCGGCGTTTTTCAATTTTAGAGAGTCTGAAAAACTTAAGGAAACTCCACGTTGAACTTTTTCGTAAATTTGTGTCCCTCAAGCCCGAAAAAGTATAAAATAATACCTGGGGGAACCGCTTGATCTTGCGACCAAGGAGTACTTTCATGATAGTGTCGTTGACCTGAAAAGTAAAAAGCGATCAAAGACACGTCGTTTTATTTCCTTATCGAGTTTGAAACGACAAAAACCCGGCAATCTTTTCCTGATTTTACGGTTAGAAAAGAGCTAAAAGGGGACCGTCTTTTAATTCCGTTTTAACGAGTGTAAAAGAAACACTCGGCGATCTTTTCATGTTTTAGGAGTCAGAAAAGGGCTTAAAAGATGACTCTGATATTTTTATTTGTGAAAATTACAATTTCCCTCGAAATCCCTTTGTCCTGCACAAAAGCGACACATTACTCATACCTGTTTAAAATAGGCAAAAATACGTTGAAAAACATCTTTTCATGGTAAAAAATGAACTCATTCACCCAAAAAACCTATAAAAAGACCTTTTACCATGTCATTTTTACCGTTTGACTTTGGAGGTTGAAAAAGGAGCTTTTGACAAGAAACTTCCCGTGGTCGCTGCGGAAAATCTGACCGTCGGAATCGAACGCCGCTTCACCCAGGTATTTTACACATCCTACTCTGCATTTCTATCTGTTTAGAATTAAGTTTTAGGTCTCTGTTTCATTTTTTGGGGGGGTTTTGGGTTCAAAATGCGCCTCTCGGCGGACGCAGGTGCCCTTCGGGTGACCTGCGTCCCCCGACTTTTTCTCACACGGGAAAATGGTCGGGGGACGCAGCCCGCCTTCAGGCAAGCTGCGTCCGGACGCCCTGTGCTACAAAGCTGGGGTGCGTCCTCCGAGTAATGCGCATTTGAAAACCCCAACTCCCTCAAAAAACCACCAAATTTCTTCAAATCAATTTCTAATTGTCTTTTTTGATATGCAGGGCATTAATCATGTTAGACTGGAGAGAGAGAGAGCACGTAGAGGAAGATGAAGCTGCAATAAACCACCAGCCCTCTTTGGATGCCTTAAGAACATGCGGGTTGTATAAATATTGGACCATACCGGGCATGAGGGGCCAGGTAAGATTCTTGGAATGGCTGGTTGAGCGATGGAACGTTCAAGATCAATGCTTTTACATAGGAGGGCATCAGCTCGAGATAGAGCCCTCGGATGTATACTTTCTTACTGGCTTGCCAAACAGAGGTGAGCAACTCAATCTTGCGGGGACCAGGCCGGGTGGCCAATCCCTTGATGATCTCCGCGAGGAGTGGTGCAGACCCGGGACTCGCCATAAAAAAGGCGTAGAGATAAAACACATCGCTCTGCCGGAACTTAGAGTCATTGCGTTCACGGTTACCAGAATTTGCGGCGTGGCCGCTTTACACATTGCTTCCGGATCCCAAATGCGGATGGCAGTTGACTGTTACCAAGGCACCATCTTCAACTGGTGTGAAGCTGTGTCGGCTCATATGAAGAGCCAACTGACCAAGGCAAAGAACGGACGACTAAAGACTTTTGGATATGGGCCTATAGTCGTGAGCTTTGCCTTGGAGAGAGTTCCAATGCTGATCCCTCAGCAACTCACTGTTGATGATTTGGGTCCTCAGCAGCCAAAGCTGATTCGATGGGTTGCGGTGATGGCCCGGCATCCTGACGAGGGCGCGGCAGTGGTTCGATTCTCAGACAGTTACTTTGACTGGTTAGAGGGCCAGCTTTTTGTGATACAAGACTTTCCATATGCCGGAATGGATTTCAGAGGTGATCCGGACATGGTTCTTCCACAGGGAGAACAATGGGACGACAGAGGTACTTTTATTTTCACAAGTTTTCTAGTTATGTATTTTTTATTTTTCATATATATCGTCTCAAACTAATAGTAAAATTTTCAAAATGCAGATGTTGGCCCACAGCGTCCAGCCAATCTCCGGCCTTATGATAGACGACATCCAGCTGCACCGGCACCGGCCCCACAGGACGCGGCTGCAGATGTATTAGCTGAGTTGGAGCATGACCTAGATCGTCTCACAGTAGACATACCTGAGACTACTATGGACGACATTCCTATCAGGCTTCAACGTTTTGTAGTTGCAGTCCCTGGACCATTTAGGAGATTTCTGCGTAAGGTAGCCCGCGCAGTGGTGTCGTACAGAGAGCACCACCAGTGATTGACTAGTCACTTTTGTAGTCACATGTGACATTTTTGACTTTTTGTACTATCATTTTGCCGATCATAAGGTGTTTTCAACCTATGATCGAAGACGATGTATATATTTTTTGGACACACTTCTATCTATATATATCACTATTACCGGCTTATCTTGTTTAACATGTATGATGAAATGTCTTTAAATTTACTTGCATGATTATTATAAATGTCTATCCAACACTCGAGAAGAAATCGCATCTGCTAATGTATTCAGGGACCTTGGAATATGTTGATATTCAATGTAATCAAATTCACGTTCCAAGAGACGCACTCTCAAAAACAACCTTAACAACACGGGATTTCTAATGGCATAAACTCTATTAAGCTGTAATACAACAAGTTCAGAATCTAACCTCACAATCAAACGTCGAATTCCAAATGAAATAGATTCGGATAATAATTCAACCACTGCACTGTATTCTGCAATGTTATTCGTTGTTTGACCGAGGCTTACCCCATGCATAGAAACTAACTCGTCAGAGGGTGAATAGATAACCCAAGCTGCGGAAGAGATATTCCGTGTACTACGACAAGCACCATCAGCGAATCCAATGTATGTTTGGAGAGGCGTCGACATCTACAATATCAAGAGTAAAACCAAAATAAGCCAGAATAATGACGAAAACCACACTCGCTAAACTAAGCACACTGACTAAACTAACACACTTGCTAGCTAGAAAGAAAATCGCTTCAGCGTTTCGTAGTCGCGGTCCCTGGACCGTTTAGGAGATTTTTGTGTAAGGTAGCCCGCGCAGTGGTGTCATACAGAGAGCACCACCAGTGATTGACTAGTCACTTTTGTAGTCACATGTGACATTTTGACTTTTTGTACTATCATTTTGCCGATCATAAGGTGTTTTCAACCTATGATCGAAGACGATGTATATATTTTTGACACACTTCTATCTATATATATCACTATTACCGGCTTATCTTGTTTAACATATGTGATGAAATGTTTTTTAAATTTACTTGCATGATTATCGTAAATGTCTGTCCAACATTCGAGAAGCAATTGCATCTGCTAATGTATTCAAAGACCTTGGAATATGTTGATATTCAATGTAATCAAATTCACGTTCCAAGAGACGCACTCTCAAAAACAACCTTAATAACACAGGATTCCTAATGGCATAAACTCTATTAAGCTGTAATACAACAAGTTCAGAATCTAACCTCACTATCAAACGTCGAATTCCAAATGAAATAGATTTGGATAATAATTCAACCACTGCACTGTATTCTGCAATGTTATTCGTTGTTTGACCGAGGCTTACCCCATGCATAGAAACTAACTCGTCAGAGGGTGAATAGATAACCCAAGCTGTGGAAGAGATATTCTGTGTATTACGACAAGCACCATCAGCGAATCCAATGTATGTTTGGAGGGGCGTCGACATCTACAATGTCAAGAGAAAAACCAAGATAAGCCATAATAACGACGAAACACACTCACTAAACTAAGCACACTGACTAACTAACAATCAAACTAGCTAGAAAGAAAATCTAACCTATCTAAAAATTTCTCCATACCCATCATTTAAGCATAATACCTCTTTAGGTAAAGTCCATTTCTGGGTTTACCCAAAGAGTCCCCATCAAAATCAACTAACTCATAAGCCCCTTTTGCTAGCTTTCGCTTTACAATGTAGGGCCCATGCCACATGGGAACGAATTTTCCGGCAGCTAGCTTATCGTTAGCTTGATCATATAATAGTACTAGGTCTCCTTCCGAAAAACTTCGAGGAGTTACATTTTTATCGTATTGGGCTTTCATTCGTTTTGCGTGAGTCTCGATAGCTAAAGTAGCGTCACGTTGAGTCTCATCTAATTTAGCCAAGTATAACAACCGTTTCTCCTCTTCGGAAGTAGCTGGAAGTAATTCGACAGCCATTTGAAGTGATGGGATTTCGCATTCAATAGGTAACACAGCTTCTAAGCCATAAACTAGCTGGAAAGGGGTGAAACCTGTTGAATTTTTCACTGAAGTTCGATATGCCCATAGCGCCGAAAATAACATGTTATGCCAATTCGTTCGATGGATACCAATGATCCGTCGAATCATGATGACTAGAACTTTGTTGATTGACTCAACCAAACCGTTGGCTTGCGGATAATAAGGTGTAGAGCTATCGTGGCGCAAACCAAGCTGGCTTGTAAGCTCAGTCATCATGACATTTCGAAAATGGCTCCCATGGTCAGTAATGATTGCTTGTGGGACACCAAACCTAGTTATGATATGATTGAATACGAAAACTGTAGCTGTCTTGCCGCTTGCGTCGAATGTAGGCATCGCCTCGGCCCACTTAGTAAAATAATCAACCGCAAGGATGATATACGCATGCCCCCCGGCCGAGTGAGGGTTACAAGTAATAAAGTCAATACCCCATTTGGCGAATGGACCAGCGGCAATTATAGGGTGGAGAGGAGCAGGTGGAGCGCGCATCTTTCGATCAAACACTTGACAGTTGTGGCATTTTCTGACGGCAAGGATACAATCTTTACACATAGACGGCCAGAAATAGCCAGCGCGCAACACCTTCTGAGCTGTGGCATACCCAGACATATGACCGCCACATGCTCCAGAGTGACAATCATTCAAAACTCTCTCAGCCTCATCGTGAGTTAAACAACGTCGAAAAACTAAGTCTGCCCCCAGGCGATAAAGTGCATCTCCAATAATTCTGTATTGCTGGGATTGAAACCGAATTTTTCGACGGTCTTCCTTGGAAGCTTCAGGCCGAAAGGTTTGGGTTTGGAGATAGATGATTATATCCCCATACCACGGATCTACAGTGCTAATAAGAAACAAAGATTCGTCCGCAATGGACTCCTCTGCCACAGTCTCTGTGTCAGCACTCGGGAAATCACACATCAATTCCGCGAAGACTAAAGATTTCTTAGACTTGGACTTCTCAAACTCCAAGTCAAACTCTTGCAGGATGACGATCCATTTAGAGTACTTGCCCCCTAGCAGTTTTTTTGTCAAGATATAAATCATAGGGTTGCAATCCAAAATAACAGTAGTTTTGCGGAGAAGAATGTAGTGACGGAAACGCTGGACAGCTTGAACGGCTGCCAGGGCCAATTTCTCCACATGTGAATATTTTAACTCAGTTGGATTTAAGGTTCTGCTAAGGTAATATATCACATGCTCTGCCTTGAATTCATCTTCTTGAACTAACACCATTCCAATGGTGGAATGCGAAGCTGCGAGGTATAAGAAGTAGTCCTGGTTGTAGTTGGGAGGATGCAATAACGGTGCATGGGTCAACGCGTGTTTTAATGCATCAAAAGATTGTTGGGCAATCTCGTCCCAAAAGAATTGTACGTTCTGTTTCAACAACCGTGTAAAACCTTTAGTGACCTCGGCGTAGTTAGGGATGAATCGGCGTAAAAAGTTCGCTTTCCCTTGCAAACTTTGGAGTTGGCGCAAACTCGAAGGAGGAGGCAATTGGATGATAGCCTCGACTTTCGAGGGATCGACGCGAATGCCGGCTTTGGAAACAACAAATCCCAGCAATCGACCTGTTTCTATACAGAAAACACACTTGTGGGGATTCAACCGAATTCGATAATGCCTACACCTCATAAAGATTGCTCGTAAATGGACAAGGTGATCAGCTCGGTGTAAAGAATGAGCAGGCAAATCATCGAGATAGGGTTGCACAATGTGCTTGATGTCATGAAATGCATAAGACATGGCCCGTTGAAAAGTAGCGCCGGCATTCTTAAGCCCAAAAGGTAATTTGCAATAAGCAAATGTCCCCCATGGACAAATGAATGCCGTTTTTGGTTGGTCGGCAGGTAGAATATTGATTTGATTATAGCCTGAGAAACCATCCATAAAGGAAAACATCTCACTTCCGGCACAATCATCAATTATTTGAGCGATATAAGGCGTAGGATAGTTGTCTTTTGGACAAGCTCGATTGATATCCCTATAGTCGATACAGATTCTTATTGTTCCTTGTTTTTTATTGACGGGAACAATATTCGATACCCAATCCGTTAACGGGATCGGATAAATGAAACCTGCTTTCAACAGCTTTTCGACTTCTGCTTTAATTGCAGCTGCTTTTCGAGGGTGAATCTGACGCAACCGTTGCCGAATGGGTTTAGCATCCGGGTAGGTTTTGATTTCATGAACAACAATGGCAGGATCGATTCCTGGCATTTCCTCGTAGGACCAGGCAAACACGTCGCGGAATTCTTGGAATAGGGCCTTGTAAGTTTCGATTTCTTCTTCAGTACATGCGGCACCTATATGAATGTTCTCCTTAATTCTGGGCTTCACTGATATATCAATGGGAATAGTACGAGAAATATTCCCTAAGTTCAGCTCCGAATCAGAATGTTTCGTTGGATCCTGAGCGTCTTTGACATATTCAGCGGTAAAGATAGATGAAAAATCATTTTCAAATGCATCGCCCTTAGGTAAAAACGAAGATCTGTGATGAAGATCTTCCCATGGTAGATCATCTATAGTTAGGATTTCGCGAAGTCGTTCGTCAGATGACACGTCTTCGGGAAATGTTATCCGTTCTAAAGGTGAGGTGAAAAGTGACTCTTCACTGACCACATTCATTTGGTCGGTTTCGGTTGAATGAAAATCAGTAAAAGACATAAGAGCCTCATAAGCAATTTCATATGGACTCAACGGCATAACATCACCGAGTGAATCTAGCTCAGAGTCAGAGGGAACATACCAAGGATCATCATGAATAATGTTTTCTGACGTGATCATATGAATGGTTGCAAATGAAGGATCTACATTGAGTGGAGGGAGAGGAAAAGTTCCCAGTAAACCGGAATCCTTAACTAAACCTACACCAATGTCCTTGTAAGGGAGTGTCGTTTTACCAACATGTTGGATAGTTTCGGAAGAGGATGGGTCGGATGAAAAGTATGTCAGCTGATCAATAGTCACGATCTTACCGTTATGTGGAAACTTAATGACTCTGAAGACCGATGAAACGACCGCTGTCATAGCATATGACCAACTTCGACCCAAAAGAAGGTTGTAGTCTAGAGGGGCATCAACCACTTCCACATCCAGACTAACGGTTTTACCTTCGACCCCTATAGGTAATTCTTGTAGAATACCAAACGGACGGAACCCACGGCCATCAAAGGCCTTAAGGATGGTGGGGGATTGGTTCAACGAAGGAGAACCAAGCGATCTCCAACATTGAATCGACATAATACACGTGGAAGCTCCCTCATCAATCACAGTCCGATGAATAGGCCTGTTTTTGACTATCACTGGGATTTGGATAGCCATTTGATGGGGGAGACGTGGTGTACTATTTTCTAGATAAAAGATCATTAGGTTCGGGTCCTGAACATCGACAGCTCCAATAGCCGACAAAAGCAATTTTCGTTGCGCTGGACATGATTGCAGCACTTCGAGTGCCGACATTGCTGAAGGTGAAACAGCTAAGTCTTCAACAATGTTGTAATTCTGGGCTGCTCTCGCATGTGGGTTGAAAGCAGACCTTCGAAGTACACCCTTGGCGGGCGGCTTAATCACTAAGTCTGGGTTAGGTTTTTCGATCTGTAGTGGATCGGAACCAGGAGTTGAAGTTGATGGGTTAGAGTGAGAAGATTCTGCTTCTTTACCATCAACAGGAGCCTTACTACCATAATCTTGCGATCGAGTCGCAATCCTGACATGAGACATCATCAAAATGGGTTCTTCACTGGCATTCGAAGAAGAACCTATCATCTTATTCTCCTGCTCTAGAAATGGATTCTTTAACACAGCAGGAGTGGGAGAACCTTTAACTATTTTCACTACCTCGGCCCGATGAGGGCAGTCTCTCGTAAAATGATCTTCTTCACAAATGAGACAAGGATAACGAGGTTTGCGCTTTTCGTCATTGGTTTCCGCTTTTTTTGTTTTCTCCTTTGGAGCCTTGTCTGCTTTGGCCTTCTTCTTTCCTTTCTTCTTTCCACCGTTTTTTGGTTTGGCCGTAGATGACTCTACGGCGTGAATGTCGGCGGTGAGTTCAGGAGAAGACTCTCCTGTCGGAGAATCAGGCAAAGTGATAATTGGAGTAGTTGAAGCCTTGGAAGACTTCTTCTTGCTCTTCGTAGTCACGATACCAATCATACCATCAGCGGCATGAGATCCCGAAGGAGCAGCAACGATTTGGTTTGACTTGGGAAGATCCGGAATTTTCTCGTGTAACGTACCCGACTGAGTATAGACTAAGTCAAGGTACTGTGCTTGAGCAATGACTTGCTCCTCAGTAACTACTCCGGCCTTAGCTACATCTTCAGTAATTCGTGGTAATAATGATTTGACAAACCATTCAGCTAAGATTTGGTCCGGCATAAAAACTTTCACTAATCTCCTTCGACGTCTCCACTCATGGATGTGATCAGAAATGTACGTGGATGTCGATTGTTTTAGCGAAGTTAATAGTTCTGTACCATTATCGTATCTGACTGGTAACTGAAAATGAGTTAAGAACGAGGTAGCTAACTGGCTAAAGTTGTAAAAAGAGGCCCGTGGCAACTCAATGTACCACTTGGCCGCGAGACCAATGAGTGTACGCTGGAAAAGACGTAAGCGGATGGAATCATCTGAGATGGAATTTGATGCACACCAGAGGTGGTAAGTCATCACGTGATTGGATGGATCCTCTCCAGACTTACCTTCGAACTTGGGTATATCGCTGGGAAACTTATTTGGCATTGGCGGCCAGAACTGTTGATATTGAATTGGATCGTTCGTTAGGCGCGTCAAGTCAGGTAAATCTAAAGTTGCAATAAACGGTAACTGCCGGTTAGGATCTCTAAAATTCTGAGTCACAATACCAGCCCCAGGAGGAGGATATCCAGGATAACTAGGAACAGGAATCGCATTGGGGATATTATATCCTCCTGGAAAACCAGGATTAACCGGACCGTACTGGGGTTGTTGAGGTTGTTGATAAGTGTACCCAGGATACGGTTGATACTGGTAAGCCGGTTGTTGGGCAGCTTGCGCAGGTTGATACGGTCCCTGGTACGGAGGTTGAACAAATTGAGGTTGAGTAGTAACAACCGTACTTGTACCAGGTGGTCCTACAGGCATCTGGACTGTGGTTTGGACTGTAGGTCCAGACAACGGTACAGATGTCTGAGGAGTGGTTACAGGGACTGTAGAAACCGGAGCTGCCGATACTCCAGAAGTAAGCATGGTAGATGAAGCGGTAGTTGCTGCAGCCGTGTGAGGTGGAGTACCAGGTGCAATTGACGGCTGAGTAACTACCGAAGTTAGAGGAGTCTGAACACTTGACTGGACAGGTTGCGGTTGCTGGGGTGGACCAGGAACTACAGGTTGTCCTGCTTGAGGTGCCGACTGTATACTTGGCTGCAACATCTGTTGACCCTGTGACGGATCCCATGTTAACAATCCAGGGTACTGACTCGTAACAGGTTGAGGATACTGAGATCCATAACCGTATTGAGGATAGGGTTGATAACTGTAAGGTGCAGTCCCATATGATTGCCCTTGAGGTGGTTGATAACTTTGACCAGGGTATTGACCTGTAGGTTGATAACTTTGAGGTAAATACGAGTACTGGGGTTGACCTTGACCTTGAGGTTGGTATCCTTGAGGTTGATACCCTTGGGGTTGATACCCTTGAGGTTGCCATCCTTGAGGTTGCCATCCTTGAGGTTGATATTGATACTGAGGTTGACTTTGGGGTACATATTGAGGCTGGGGTTGATACCCTTGGGGTTGATACCCTTGAGGTTGCCCCCCAGACACGAATGAAGTACCTTGAGGTTGCCCCCCAGGCATTAACGAAGGTTGCCCCCCAGGCGGTAATTGGCCACCTTGAGGTTGGTTAACGGGAGTTGAACCTGACATCATATAAACATCACCTATACTCAATGGTACATTACCACTATTTCCAACTAATAACCCAAGATCAACGGGTTGAGGAGATGCTCCCGCAAAGGTACCAGAAAGTGATTGATACCCAGTAGGAACAGAAGGACCACCATGTAAAAATGATTCAGGACTTTGCGTAAACACAGATGACTGACCAGACATATTTACAGGATTATGAATTCCTCCAGGTGGAAAAGGAGTACGAGGTGTAGAAAAACCTACTGATTTGTCTAAAAAATTGGTTAATGCAAGGTACCAAGGTTCACTCCTAGGAGGACTGTAAAAGATGGATTCACGCTCCCTTAGATCAAGGGTAATTATATCTTCAGAATCAGAAACGCCTATTTCTTCCTCTGGAACAAGTTCTTCTATAGCAATTAATCCAACAGGAAGATTTTCGGTGATAATCCTTTCTATTCTTGGTGAATCAGGAACACTAGGAGTTGGAGTAACAGGTTCGGAAATTTCAGGTTCTTCGCCTGTTTCACTGGCAGATGAAAAACTACCAGCAAGCTCGGAAACTGTAACAGCTTCGGGATTGTAACCTGTTTCTAAACTTTGGTAATCTGGATGGACTACCAAGGAAGATTCTCCTTCTTCAGGTGAACCTACTCTACTGCCACTAGGAGGAGTTACAAGGACCTTTAAACCCTCTAAATTACCCGGAATGTCTTCAGGAGATTCACCCCGCGATTGACGGAGTTTTCTTAATAAATCTAATCCGGTGACAATTTCAGGAGACTGGCCCCCAATTCGATGGGACCGTCTCGGTAATTCCGCCACAATTAATGATTTTTAACTACAACACACGAAAACAAAGTAAAAAATTTCAAATCAAACCACTTAAGTCTTCTAAAGAACCAAACAAATTTGAAGCACACGCCTAAATAATCTAGAGTGTCAAAGCACGCACAAACAATATCTTCCGGACCAAAAGCGCTAGTTGGTGATTAGGTCCAACCTCGCAGGATTCAGTACAGAAATGGCGGGTGGAACAGTTACGCCGACAACCTGCTTAATGAATAGACTGGACCAAGTACCTCCACTTTAACCGTCTCGAAGTGAAGCGTACCCCCCAGAAAATCCAAGTGAGTATAGCCGACGTCTGCTCCAGGTACAGTGGGACCTTCCCTCCACCGTCACCTTGGATAGAATCCTAGATATTATGGCCACTAAGGTTACCAATCACAACAATTACACCTGGGGGAACAGTCTAAACTCCGACAGCACGCAAGGGCAGAGTAACAAGCTCAATCCCCTTACCGGCTCCTTGACAGTAATCCAAGGTTTACCGATAAGTGACCCCTGGCTCCTCGACAATGGTTAATCCGAGGTTTACCGTTTTTAATACGTACTGTCTGGCGTCGTTCCCAACGAGGGAGGAATGATCCCCTCACTGGTTCGGACACGAGCTCGTGCTTCTCCTTTAAGAGGAGCTTTCCCAGAATGTAACTGAAACAATTGGATTTGTTCTACTCAAGATAGACTAACTGTTTGGTTTTATAGTCTTGGAGAGTTAAGTACTCACCTAATCCAAGACCCTAGCCTAAGCTATGTTGGTGCTTCAGAACCCTAGAAAATAAAAGTTACTAGTTCAATTTTAATTTAAGCGTTACTTTTAAGGTTGTTTCTTAAGTCAAAAGGTGATGGAAGTGAAACTAGTGGTGTGTTGACTCGACTTGAAACCACTACAAAATGCACCTAGGATGATTTATCTACTACTTTTGCTTTTTCGATGAATTGTTTTAACTAAAAAGTTGAGAGAATGCAATCTTTATAAAAGCAACTTCTTAATTGAAGACAATCAAAGAAACAATTCGATTTTCTTTTCCAAGCATAAAAACATAACTTCTCTTTACATGCACGAAAAAACTCTTTTCTTCTTTGAAAAACAAAAAGCTACTTGAAACAAGACTTTTTAAAGAAGATGTTTTTGTATTTTTCTTTTAATAAAGCAAATAAAACTAATATAACCAAAAGCAATCTTTAACAACTATCAAAATCTATGAAAATCCACTCATAAGCAAACTAAAGGCAAATTTATTCTAATCAATTCTAACAAGGCCAAAACTAACAATGATTATTCTAAGGTGTTTTACTTGATCACAATCAAATCAAGGACTAGCTTATTGCAGAACCAAAAACTAGTCAAAACAAAATTCTAATCTTTTTGTTTTTTTTGTAAAATGGAAATCAATACTTTATAAACAAGCAATTCGAAATTTGACCCAAAACAACTTAAATGGCAAGCTGCTCAAAGAAGGAGACTTTACGACAGGCCCGACTTCTAAGAAGGTTGACTAACCAGAGAGATCTAAGGCTGGACAACTTTCTACGCTCAAAGTCACTACAGAACCTATCCAAAAATCAAACCCTAGGTCTAAACTTCGTTGAAATCCACTAAAACACTCAAAGCTCACAAAACCAGTTCAGGTGAGAATTCTTGACAGGGTACTAAAGGATCTGGGCAGAAAACACTAAGAAAAACTAAAATCTAAAAGCAATTTAAAGCAAAATGGAATTTTCTTAACTTTTACAGGAAGACGCAGGCCACCCGTTGTCACAGGTGCGGGCCCGCTCTGTGCAGACGGCAACAGCGCGTCCAAGGACGCACTGTGCAGTACTCAGAGGGTGCGTCCTTCTGGAAAAAGAAAGAAAAACCAAAGCTAACTAAATCTAAAGCTAAGCCACCCAAATACTAATTCTCACAGTCAAAAACCAGAAAATAAAAATGATTTTCTCAAAGCAAAGTTCATATAAAGGAAAAGACTCTCTCATTAATGGAATCCCCAGCGGAGTCGCCAATTTGTCGTGGCGGAAAAAATCATTTGGGCTGACACAACTGACCTCCCTAGGAGTCTAAACTCGCTAGCGACAAACAAGACAAAATGGAGTGATCTTTCTCTAAATATACCTTTTACAACATGAAAAGTACAAGTGTTTAGGCTTACCTTATTCCAAAACGCTATTGTTGTAGTTCGTCCTTGCCAATCCGGATGAGCTCTTCCTTCAAGTCAATTCCTGCAACCACAAACAATCAAACAATTACCGAGCACTTGTATTTCATATAATAAAACATACATTCAACATGCAGACCAAGGAACACATGAAATAACTCATTAACACAAGCTATTGAGAAAAATAAACCAGTTTGTATTAATAACGAAACAAAGAAACTCTTACAACCTGGCCTTGGTGTTGTGCAAGTTCCTCCCAGGGTCCATCAAGTGTTTTCCTCTACTTTGAGAAAGCTCACCCACTTCCAAGTAGAATCATGTAAAGACAATCTCTCCTCACAAAGGTTCTAATGGAAGACCTAAATCCTGCAGCATTTACCCAAAGAAAATGTATAGCTCCAACCTCTCCTCCTTCTGGCTCAATGCCTTTATTTATAGTGCTGTAAAGAGGTTATTCAGGTCCACTATCAATGGGATCATCCCCCTCTATGGGTGGGATAGCTCCCTTATTGATGGGATAAGTCCCCTCTTAATAGAGATACATGAACCAACTGGAGGCGCATCCATTTCATCAAACCGACCTCTAGAATGTTCTAGAAGTAAACACAAGTAACTTTTTCAAGATAAAACTTGCGCATTTTGCCTTTTACAGAAGGACGCACCTGTCCTTTAACATACAGAGCGTCCATGGACGCAGGTTTTGTGAACATGGCCTGCGTCCCCGCAGGTAAGGCTAGAGAGAACCTGCAACCCCAGAGATAAACATAGTTTTTACAAGACTTTCTCTCTTCTTTGAGTTTGAGATGGATAACAGAGGCATAAAGACTTGCCTAAGAGGGTAGCATGACTGTTGATTTGAGCCATACTAACTGTAAGTAGTCAAGGTGACATTTTTTAGTGTAACAGTGCCACATCTGTAGCTCGAACTGAAGTGCTGTAAGAGGATAAGATAAGGTTTATAGTCCAAATATTATTAAGAGCTAATAATATTCGATTGCTCTATTTTTTTACTGGTAGTCTAAAAATAGACTCCGCCCAAATGTCTAAAAATAGAGGTCCATCTATTTTTACCAACATGACCAATCATCCATAAATAGCATCCTGCAACTCATAGACCATGATCCATATGTCTAAAAATAGACATAGTCTAAAAATAGACTTTGCACCAAAAATAGCCTGCGGGCCCACTTAGAGAAGGCGAATTCTTTTCACTAAGCTCCATCATCTTGTTACATTTTCAACACTCCCTCTCAACAAGATATGGATTATCTACAACCCCTATCCTTCCTCTGTGGTATTCGAATTTGCTCCTGGTGAGCGCCTTCGTCAAGATATCAGCATCCTGATCCTACGTGGGAATGTATGAAAGTAACATGATTCTCCGCTGCACACAATCTCTGATATGATGGTACCTGATGTCGATGTGCTTGGATCTATCATGAAATACTAGATTAGCCGAGAGTTTAATGCAACTCTGGTTATCACAATAAATCACAATAGGCTCCAAGTGTGACCCGAACAACCCGACCAGGATCTTCCTCATCCATATAGCCTCGCCTGTAGCCAAACTTGCCGCCATATACTCGGCCTCTGCTGAACTGAGTGCCACGGATCTCTGCTTCATGCTGTACCAAGAAACTGCTGTCGACCCAATACTGAAGATCCCTCTAGATGTGCTCTTTCTGTCCGTTGGGCTCCCTGCCAATCTTCATATGTGAAGCCACGTAGCTTCACCTCATCCTCCTGTCTATACCACAATCCATATCCCAATGTGCCTCTGAGATAACGCAATAAATGCTTGCCTGCCTTCCAGAAGAGCTTGGTTGGCTTAACCATAGCTTGTGAAAGCTGGTTAACATCACAACATATATCGGGTCGTGTATTGACCAGATACATAAGCGACCCCACCAACTGTCGATAAACAGTGGCATCCACTACCTTCACAGAAGTAGCATCCTCCTTCCTCTAACCTCCAGGAAGAGGAGTATCAACAGGCTTGCAGCCATGCATGTTGAACTTCTCCAGTATCTCCCAGGCATACTTACCTGAGAAACAAATAGTCCATCACTGCGCTGCCAAATTTCCAATCCCAAGAACTAATGAAGGAGGCCCAAGTCCTTCATCTCAAACTCTCTAGCAAGATCCTCCTTGCATGAAAGTATCAACAGCTCATCTCCCGTCAAAATCAAATCATCTACATAAAGTACAATAATTAGCAACTTACCTTTGTAAATCCATCTCGAAACCACCACTAATTTCCCCTCCGGTCTTGGGACAATCTCCCATGCATTGTTTCTGACAATCGAATCATACTCTTCCCCCATGGTATCTACCCATGCGGGATCCTCCACAGCTTCCTCGAAAGAGGATGGCTTAGTCACGATACATTTGCTCACAAGAGCCATGTATCCAGTGTACCGATCAGGTGACTGTCTTTGTCTGCACTCTGCTGTAGGTGGTCCTACAACCTTCTCTGCATCTTGAGCCAGTCGCTCGGCTTCTGTAGTGCGCTTTTGCCCTCTGATGGTTGGTGCTGCATGAGTGGTCTCTTCCACTCCATGAACTTCATCTTGTGGCTGATCCACATCCTGAAGCTCATCCTTAGGAACTAATAGCTCCTCATTTGCATGCAAGTGTGGCTCCCTCTCAAGCGAACACTTCATGGCTTTCTCCTCCTGAAATTTGATATCCCATTGCACAACAGTCTTGCAACTGTCTGGTAAATACACACGATAGTGGTGGGGTGTATCAATGTACCCCACAAATATCCCAACCTCTACGGTTGGCTACGGCTTCTTCCTGGCATCCTTCGTCACATGCATGTAAACAGGAGAACCAAAAATCCTCAAATAGGAAATATCAGGCCTCTTACCAGAATAAGCCTCCTAGGGTGTACTCATGCCAAGTATCTTGTGAGGATAATGGTTTTGCACATATAATGCAGTATTGCATGCCTCCGCCCACAAGTGAAGGGATAGGTCCTGATCATGCAACATTGCCCGTGCAGCACCCACGCTCGTTCTGTTCTTCCGCTTAGAAACCCCGTTCTGCTATGGGTTATGGGGAGCTATGAGCTCTCTTCGAATCCCTTCTACGCTGCAGAAGTCCTTGAACTCACCAAAGATGAATTCACCACCATTGTCGCTCCTAAGAGCCTTCACCTTCTTCCCCGATTCCTTCTCGACCAGTGCTTTGAACTCACAGAACTTTGAGTATGTCTCGCTCTTCTTCTGCATGAAGAAGATCCAGCACTTTCGAGAGAAATCGTCAACAAAGATCACATAGTACTTGTGCTTTGCTTTTGAAGCTACTGAGAAAGGTCCACACACGTTTGTGTGAATTCTCTCAAGGATCATCGTGGCGTAACTATCCTTCTCGTGAAAGGTGGCTTTCACAAATTTTCCCAAAGTAAACCCCTTGCACTGATCTGACTACGCAAGAGTGCCTTTAGGAAGCCCAGTAGAAATCTGCTGCAGTATCTTCAAAGCTCCATGGTGAAGGTGGCCCAATCTCTGGTGCCACAGCTCGTCATCATCCCAGCTCACCACTCCTTCTACCTTGCATGCCATTGTCGCGCAGCCATCTACATGCAATTGATAAAGGTTCTTGACTCGAACCCCTATCTTCTGGGTTTCTCCAGTTGTCTTACTACGCAGGAAAGCCTTTCCCTCACTAAAGACAACATCATATCCCTTGTCTTCTAACATCGCCACAGAGATAAGATTCTTCTTAAATCCTGGAACATGCATCACTTCCTTCAATACGAAGGGTTTACCAGACTCCCTCTCAAAGGAAATGTTACCGATACCGGTCGCACTGTATCTACCATCATCGCCCATCTCGATGTGCACTCCAAGATCTTTCTCATCTAGATCAGAAAACAAATCTCGATCTCCTGTCATGTGAAAGGACGCACCACTGTCCAAGAACCATACCGATCCCATCACACTTGATACCAAGCATGCGATCAATGAAAAATCCATCTCAAATTACGAGGCTAAGGCCTCCCCCACTACAGATCCAGCAGCTTGCTTATTTTTCTTCTTCCGCGGATAATTTGTGGCTTAATATCTGTGCTGGTGACAGTGAAAGCACTTCACCTTGGACATTTTCTGCTTCTTATCTTTCGCATCGAAATGAGAAGCTTTCTTGTTCTTCCCTTTCTTTACTTTGGTAGCCAAAGCGCAATTTTCTTCATCATATGCCTTTGATGAAGATCCGTCCCTGGTATTCCGCCTGATCTCCTCTTGCACAAGATCAGACCAAAGTCTCTCCCATCGTGGCAATTTCTCCCGACCATTGGCAGAGTCCTGATAGGAATGCCAACTCTTCGGAAGACCAAGGAGATCCAAGCTCACCAAGTCCTCATCATCAACAATCACCCCCACACTTCCCAGCCCATCCCGGCATTGGGTGAACTTCGTGAGATACTTGGGCATACTGTCTCCTTTCTCACACTTAATGTTTTCGAGTTTATCCTTGAGCGCCAACTTCCTCTGGTCGCTCTTGCTTTGGAATAAATTTTTCAATGCTTTCCACATCAAGTATGGAGAAGACTTTCCATGCAGGCTGGATACAATGTGATCCTTCACGCCCTCCAACTGAATCCTTCGACACTTTACTGTCTTCTTTTTCCAAGCCTCAACTTGAGTAGCATCAGTAGGCTTTGGGACAACATCATCTATGAAATCCTTCAATCCATTGTCATCTAACACTACCTCCATCTTGTCTTTCCATGCAATATAATTCAAGCTGCCTTCAAGGGCATACTCCAATCGCAATCTGTTGAAAGACATTTCAACTTCGACACCAAGAAAACACTGCTGCAAATTCGAATTCCACCAGCTCAAAACTCAACCGCTTCTGATCTAAAATTCGTGAGAACAAAGTATTTCTCGTACAGAGATTGACTGTATGGGTATTTACCAGATATCTCACCTTCCAAAATAAGGATGAATCCAGAGGCTACCTGGCCCGATTACAGACTCTACCTGAAGAAATAAAATGTAATCACTTTCTGAATAATAGATCTGATGATCAACTTCGCTCTGATACCATGTAGAAATTTGAATAATATAACACTTATTCACAAAGATTATCCTGATTATACACTATTTGTGGAATGCATGCATAATACATAACCTCCTCTACCATTGATCACCAATTTGCGGAATTAAAAAAACAATCGCATGCGCACATTGAAACATCAATCGCACATATCAACACAGTATGTAATGGGGAAAGCATACAGCTGAAAACCCCCAACTATTTGTATATTATAATGATAGATAACATGTAACAATACATAGTACAATACTCCTCACAAGTACTCAGTACTATCTCCACATGCTACAAAAAAACTAGCTCAGATCTGAACAAGTCACGGGTTCAAATCTCCTCCACTGTTTTCCTGCCTCTACTGCGCAATCCAAGTTGAGAATAAATCAGATCCAAGTTTGAATTCCCTTGGCTTGTACTGCACAATCCTCATTGGCAATCTCAATCAATGATTGTGCAAATCTCATACACAGCTATAGTAACAACTGGTAGTAGTCTCACCCTTTCACCCACCTCTAACACTTGTCTCCACTGAACTGTCCATGCACTGAGTTAACTGATGTATTCTTTAGTTGATTTATGAGTTAATAATTAGTGAATTAATTAATAATTAATTCACACCACTCATCACTAGTGTATTTGTCAGTTAGACTAAATACAACTAGTTCAACTAAGTCAAATTGAACACAACTCCATCAACTCCTCAATCAACTCCACCAAACTCAATCACTTGAGTTCTAACTGAAGTCCATCATGCAATAGCTCAACTAACCCATAGGAAAAACGTATTTCCTTCTGGCAGTTGCATGTGCCACATCTGTAGCTTGAACTGAAGTGCTGCAAGAGGATAAGATAATGTTTATAGTCCAAATATTATTAAGAGCTAATAATATTCGACTGTTCTATTTTTTGACTGGCAGTCTAAAAATAGACTCCGCTCATATGTCTAAAAATAGAGGTCCATCTATTTTTACCAACATGACCAATCATCCATAAATAGCATCCTGCAACTCATAGACCATGATCCATATGTCTAAAAATAGACTTTGCACCAAAAATAGCCTGTGGGCCCACTTAGTGAAGGCGACTTCTTTTCACTAAGCTCCATCATCTTGTTGCATTTTCAACAGTGATGAGCGGAGGGAGTTATTGATAGTTCTAGATCATCATCTGAATCTGTGCTTTGTCTAGCTAGCATTTGACTTCATTCTCTTGTGCAATTAAAGTGGGGCTCCCTTGTACCTCATTATCCATTCTTGTATGTTGGCA
Source organism: Pinus tabuliformis (assembly GCA_031772625.1). Lineage (NCBI taxonomy): Eukaryota > Viridiplantae > Streptophyta > Pinopsida > Pinales > Pinaceae > Pinus > Pinus tabuliformis. Next base: position 589,737,090 of record CM062806.1, read on the forward strand.
ATAGTAGAGTGAACGTCTTTGAGAGTTTGGGCTATTTTCACACATTGCTACTAAAAACCATATAAATGGACAACCGCTTTGTGCACAATGACAAATCTTCTATACATTATCCGCATGGTGGCCTCCAAAGTTGATATCTCCACCACTGTTGTTTTCTTCATCTCTGTCATGGCCGATCCTGCAGATTTCTATGTTCTTTACTTGGCCTCTTACAAGTCCTTCACCATTCAATCATTCTCTGCTATCAAGAACTTGACCGTTGAACTCATGGCTTCTGCATATGCCTTAGAAGCCTCGACCATGGAAACTGGATGTCTTCTAAAGTATGGTACAATCACCTTTTCTTCTATGTGCGCAGGTGATGTATGATCATCCAGGAGCTGCGTTCTTCGTGCCTGTACAATCCTCTATTGTGACTCGTTAAATGCCAGATTGTACACATCCATCACTGAATCATCATCAAGGAGAACCTCTCCTTGTTTGCTCGGGACTGGTTGTGGTTTTGGAGGTTGTGGACATTGTGGTGCGGTCTTGGCTACCCTTGGCATGAGATCGATGTCTTGGTCCTCTAGCTCCTGTTCCGTCTCCATGTTTGTTGCCTCAACCAATTGATCAACCTGCTGAGCAAGTACTCAAAACTGCACCTGCTCACCCTCTTCTTCATCTACTGACTACTCTGCTGTCTCAACCTGTATCTCCGCAATATTCTCTTTCAGTGTGCCTTGTCCTCCTTCTTGTTCCTATTTCTACCTTTCTTCCCTTTCTCCCCTCCTTAGCTCTTGTTCTATTTTCAACTTCTTCTCCATCTCCCACAATCTCCTTTCCGTCTCTTCTAACCTTTGCTTCTCTCTTCTCTTCCGTTCTACTCTCCTTTCGCGTTGTCACCTCTTTGCATCTATCTCTAAAGCTACTCTCTCAACAAGTGGATCTTCTTTGAACTTGTAGCTTTTCTCAACCTCTACGCTCTCGACAATCTTCCTCTTGTCTTTATCTTGCACCAGTTTGCTACTCACTGCTACTATTGTTATTGTTGCTTCCTATGGTGTTGTTGCCTGTAGTACTACCTTCCATTCTACCGCTATGCTGACCGGTTCATTGAGCCTAGAGAAGTTATAACAATACCTCCAAGGATCTTCCTCTGGCCAATGACATGCCCCATGGATCCATGGGTAGTACACCTTCGCACAGTGGTTCTTGCATATGCAGTGGGGATCATACGGATTGAAACTATTGGTGCCGAACTGAAACATCTTCAAGTCCTCAGTCTTGACATTTACATCTTTCAAGGTACGTATCTCGTACAACCCAATCCGCAAAGGAAGAGTGGGCCATGGTGCCTTCTTCCTCCTATGCAGTCTTGCTGATAACCTTGTGGAGATGTGGTATGCAACCTCTTGCATGACTAACTTGTCTGTGGTAAACCTCGGTAGCTCATGCGGAGGCTTCTCAGCGCTAAACATCTTGATAAAGGTAACCACACTCTATGGGGTCCGAGGCAACACCCCAGAAAATTTTGGTTTTGGACCCTATGTTAGGTTGGGCAGACCCACCTATGGTTTTGTGCATGATTTTCGCACATGGTTTTGGACGCGATGGTTTTCGGTCCATGGTATTGGATGCTTCAGAATGTATAAATATGTATTGTAACATTGAAAGGAACATAATGAAAAATCAAGCTAGTAGTCCCAATTTTGGGATCCAGGGGAAATCTCTGTGTATATGTGTTTTATGTGATATGCTCTCGCATTGTTTATTTTTTGTGCTTTAGAATTCATATGCAGGTAATTTATGTACGTGGTTAAAACCTACAAAAGGGATCTCAATGCAAACATGCATGACAACAACCTGAGTATCCCATCAACATACAACAAAGGGATTTCAAAACATAACATGACAAATCATGACAACAAGTACATCACATAGACGATTCCACATCACATCAAGCAGTAATCATGAAAATGAGTAATAAACAAGATCCCAGATCAAGCATCAATAGGGATCTGTGTAGAACAATGCATAACAAAAGAAGTGCATGAACACACTACATATACCTCACAACCAAGGGCCATTTAAAGAAGCAGATGTCAAACTGCTGAAGTTGTTTAGACCATCGATCTCACGGTATCAATTACATGAAAATCACTACTCGCACATGAATGTAGACACCTGCACTAGCACTTAGAAAAGTGGTTGAAGAATAAAATGAGCAAATGAAAAATCTGAATGCACCATTAGATTTGTGGTGTCGAATAGTGGAAAATCGACTATCCAATTTCTTAATTATGAGAAATTGAGAATCTAGGGCTCAAGGAATCTTTTAGATTCCTCAAATACTCTGCTCCATAGGTGGACTAGAAATATGCAACTCCAAAGGCGAATCTGACCTCGCCATTGCAACCCCTACGGAAAACGATGAAAATCGACTGTAAACTTGACTATATTCCGACATGGAGAAAAATTACCTCCTCGGGAAAATTTCAAGGATCATGGCTCTGCTCCCTATTTATGAAACGATCATGGTTCCACCTCCATACTAAAAAATGGCCGAAAAATGCAGAATGTTGATGGAGAAACGGTCAGCGCCATTGCATTCGTGGTGTTGAGAAGTGCTGAAACCATATAAAATTTGTCAAAATTTGACAAAGTGAAAATTCACCCCTCCTGCAAAATACTGCCTCGAATTTCATGCCAAGATTATGCCTCCTCTATCTCGAAATCCATGCCCGCTCTTGGTTCCTCCATCTATCCCTTAACTACGTGCAAATGAGGTTTAAATATTATTTTTTGGGTGGATAAAACAAGAAAGTTTGTTTGGGCGCAATGGTTAAGTTAAGGAAATTGTTGAGGAGGGGTTGGGGGATCAAATCCCACCCCTCCTTTTTCAATTACATAATGGTTTGTTTAACCAAAGTGGGGGCAGGTCTGCCGGTCCGATGGCTCGCTCCCCATAATTCCCTCTGTAATTCATTACCCACTTGTGCGTTTTGATGGCGTGTTAAAAGCTGTGTGGAGGGGGTCGTTAGGGTTCAATTAATGGTGATTGTTGTGACTTCGTATGAGACTGCTCGGTGGGGGCCAACCCACGTGGCCAAGTGGGTTCAACTCCCGCCAACATCTCCTTAATATATAGTATGGTGAAGAGGCGTGAGTGGTGGGGGTGATGGCCCACCACTACCCCTTTTATATTATTTTTTAATTTTTATATCAAAATGGCCCTTTTTCAAAAGATTAGGATTTTAGGCTGAAGGAGACAAACTAATGAGGTGGAAATTTCTCCTGGAATCTGGCCAAAGTCGGCCGGATTCTGTCCGTCGGAAAAGTTCAAATTGTGGCCTCCTTAAGCCTACCCAGTCAGCAAAAAGTCAACTGAACTTTGACTGCTTCTAACTCCTTCATCCGGACTCAGATTGACGAATTGTTCGCACCACCACAATCATGAAAATGAGATATTTAACATGAATCTGGTTCGAGCATAATCCATCCACTTTTATTTTTGAGCTTCCCTGAGTCCTCTTTGTCCTGTGTGTGTCTGGAGCCACCTGGATCAACTTGTAACACACCATCACCCTTTGTTTTTTTTTTAGGGGGGTCTTCCATAAGTGTTCAAGATGTTTCCTCACCTCTAATCTAGTGTTCTTCTCTCACATGAGTTAAAATAACAATGCTTTTTGATCCTTTAGGGTTTGTCACAATCACAAGTTTTCTTACCTCCTTTAGATCTAATATTATCCCTAGTATAATTATGCACTACTGTAAGACCTAGTACTTTAGGACATGGAGATAAGGTGATGAAGAGTGTCAAGAGAAGGAGAAGGTCCAACATGCTACCCATCTCTAAGATAATATGGTCAAAACAATGTATAATAGGTCCCTCTCCTTCCCCTATTTATATAAGAGGACAAGAAATCCAATGACGTAAGGTAAGGCTAAGCCTCTATAGGCAGCCCAGTCTTGTACAAAATGGTATGCCCTCAATAAAAAAAGGCCTACAGATTTCTAGGATAAATAAGGATAATATTAAAGCACTGAGCATCAAAACCCCCATCTCCGAGTAACCATGACTCATGATAGCCACTTGTCCTCACTCTAGATTCATTCTATAATAGTCTGTTCTAGACAATCTCTGAATTTCTTGCACATATTCCAGGGGAAACCATTATTTGTGATTGTTAAATATGTTTGATTAGCTCTTCCCCAAGAAGTGAATGGAAATTGGTAAAGAGACTCGTTGCAATAGGAAAAGGTCCATTCTAGGTATTTTTCTTGGCAGCAGAAAGCCTGGAGGTGAAGCTATTTGTTAAGATATTCCCTTTTTGTATTCATTAGTATGGGACCATAACTTGAGTATGGGGCACCCATGTCTCTTTAAGGGAAATCATTTCTTTTCATGTTAAAGAAATGATGATTGGGAGCTCTTTGGAAAAGGGACCTACATTCATTACTACAAGAATTTGGTTGGATTGTTATGGAACACAAGCATTGATTTCTAACATGGTACAATTCATGTCCTTGGCTAGGGATCAATTGTATACATTTTGGAAGCCACCGAGGTAGCTTTAAAAAAATAAGTTTTGCATGTAGAGCACACTTTTATCTCTCTGACCGTCAAGAGCAAATCAGGCACTGTTTGCAACCCTCTTCTCAGCATCAGGCAACCATTGTCCCTTAGAATTTGAGCATTTAGAATCCCCATCTACGGTTGGCCTCTCAAAGCTTATATCATTACTACTACATGAGCTAGATTTGGGATCATCATCATGAAAATCACTATTGTTACAGCTCCAATAAATGTAGTAGATTTCACCTAATCTTTATAGCAGGAAACATGTTTATTAACCAAACATATATTATTCTGTTCAATTTTTCTTTACAATCTAGGTAAGAGAGGGAACAATGATTTGTTTTCTGTATCTTCAAATTAGAATTAAGTTATCAGTCTCTTTCACATAGCACATGTTCCAGTGGTGCTATAATCTTGGTAATGCAATCTAGTGTTAATATGATGCAAAAAATCAACAGAGAACAACAGCTACCCCTAACTTTATCAACCTTGCCACAATTCATCAACTATTGAGAAGTCAATTCTACAATCAATAAAACCCTCAAAACTAAATGGGAAACCAAGCTTGAAATGAATGCTCATTTGTTCATTTATGTAATTCTTCTAGTTACGATGCAATTTCTGGCACTAGCTCCTTGTGTTTGAAATTGAATGCATAAAACTTCCAACCCATCTAACCCCAATAGAGTCCAAAATCTAAAACAACAAACCGAGCAAACTTCATCCCGTTGGAGCCTGGTATGGTAGTAAACTAGCGTCTCAATTTAAAGCTAAATTGGGGTGTTTCATATCTACAAAGTGCGGTCTAGGGAAAACTAATTTCGGCCTTTTGATAGTTTTTGGCCCTTGGTCCTGAAAGTGGACTAGAGGAGAGCCAATGGCAACTTGAAAAAGGGCTCAACAAATTAAATGCCAATTTTATTGCCAAGGAGGTCTATGCGCTCATATTTGTTAATCATAATCCACACTGCATCGGCTACACTCTAGTCTGAGTGTTCATCACCATCCAATAAGTGCACACCATGATGCTTTTCAATGCCAAGGATCGAGTCATGGCTACGATTCGACATTTTTTCTAAGCAACCCAAGGGCCAACATGTAGTTAATACCTCCAATTGTGCATCTTGTGACTATCCTCACATTGGGCTGCTCTGCCATGGAGAGAAAAGATTTAGGTCTGGTTTTTTAGTGCTATGTAGATTTGAATCGCAATCCAGGGAGGAGTTTGTTATCCCCTTACAAATCTTCATTGATGCCATCAGATGGTGTTACTAATAGCTAGATCTGGTATATAAAATTCCTAACAGAGTTAACAGGGCCTTAATTCGCTAGTTAGATTGATAGAGTGTTTAATTATTGAAACTCTGCATGCAAATTGTGGAATATATATTCCTTAGATCTGGAATATAAATCAACGAAAGTATGTGTTATTTAGTGTAGTGCCTCAGGGTGTGTTTTTGGAAGCACTTCTAATAGAGAAAAATAAGCCAAAAAACTTGAATCCTAACAAGGTTCCCTACCCATTAATAATTAGAGATTTGACCCTAGAAATAAAATTAAATGCAAGAGTGTAAGAGGAAGAATTCACCAAAAAAATATTCTTGTTAAACCATAAAAAATGGATATTTTTCTAACTCAACAGTCATTGTTTATTGTAAAGTTGGTCCTTATAATCAATCTATTTTCAACATTCAAAGAATACATTGAACGATGATAGAAGATTGAAACAAAATTTGTTTTTACTTACCATGTTAGAGTTTAAAGTGATTCCCTTGCATATAATCAGTGAATGAAGAATTTCCATTGCAGCATTCCCAACATTTGTGTTCATGATTACTATTATTCCTCTCCCCAATCATTCAAACTCTGTTCCTAGGAATTCATGATAATTGGTTAGAAAGTGACACTGAACTTGTATTGTAAACTTGTAAATGCAACTCAAAGTAGATATTGTAAATCATAACAAGGGATAACTATCAAATCTTCTAAGGTCCTTCAAGCCAAAGACCACAAAGGAACGAGACGACCACCAGGACTATTGAACCTTAAAGAATCATTTTGCATCAAAGAAAAAAACCAAATAACATTGGATGTGGAGGTGAAATCCTTAGGATAAATGTGCAAGTCACTTTCCTTTATGAGATTAGACTAGGCAAAGAATTGAACAATGTACGGTTTATGGAACTTGTATAGTACCTAAAACTCTGTTTAGACAAAGAAATTTAAAAAGTGTAGGTCTATAGAATTCAATATTTGGAAAGACAAAATTATTATAAGTGAAATGTTTGCTTGTTGAGGCAAAAACATTCAAATGTATATTTTATTTTCTATGATGTTGGGTCGTTCTAGCTTTCAGGAAGAAAGATTTTTCACCATGATCTTGCAAGTTCGATTTTTAAACTACCAAGATCTCTGGAAGTATTATTGTGGCCATGTGCTTTTCAAGTGTCCTCCATTTCCCCCTTTTGTCACCTCACAAAGCAAGTGCACCCATGAGGTCAGTCTATACCCCTACTTCACATCCAAATAATTCTTTACCACTTTCAATTTATAAAAGAAATGACGACAAAACTGCTGTAGAAAATTCATTTACAAGGATGATCATGACACCAATTCTCCAACATAGAAACCCTTTCCTATATCATTAGTTTTTAGTGCAAGAAAACAAACGAAGGAGAAATTTTTTGATTCTTCACAGTACCTGAACAAGACCTAACTATGAACAAAGTGCATTCAAGAACTAATCTGCCATTTCTCCACCTGTGCCATCACCTCGCTCAATGTGTGGATTGGATTTAAATGTGATGCATTCCTCCTGAAAATTTTATCGATTATACCTATAGCTCATTAATTATCCTTGACCATTTTCCGTACCAAAGACCACTTACCTTTATCTCAGTTTAAATTAACTAGTAATAATATTTTTTATAAATCAATCATAGAGCAACGATACTGAATTTTCTTGCATATTGACCAAATCCAAGGGTAAAGAATGGCTAAGGGAACCTAGAAAGAAAATGATAAATAATATGCAAGTGCAGAAGCCTTTTTAATCTCAAAACACCTGATCCGAATTAGATCCTTGAAAAACTATTAGAGTTCTATGACTGTTTCAAATCATGACAGACTTCAAAAATCTTATGAACAACGAGCTATCAGGAAGGACCTCTGGACAGTGGCAGTTTGTAGCCAGCATGGAACAACGAGGACCTCAGTTAAAGCACGTTGACCGTTGGCCCATGGAGACGGCGCAGTGGTGCAAACTAGCAATTGGGAAGACCAGATCAGAAAATGGAGGCCGTTTCTAATGCGCAATGGTAATTGCACATCATTGGGAAAAACCCCTCGAGAAGGAAAAGCCCTGAGCGCTTGGTCACAAGGGAAACCGAAAAATCATGGGAAAAGCATTAAAATAGAAGACGAATCCCGCGCTCCAAAACTGGTGAAATATCAGAGGTGTTTTGGGCAGTAAGCAGGTTTGGTCGACGACTCAGCGATTCCATACGTTGAATGACGCATTTCCGACAGATGAGAGAGAAAAACCGCTTTCATCGCAGGCTAACATTCGAGCAAGTCAACCGCACGATAAGAGCGATGACCATAGGATCTGGACGCCCCAGATCTAACGGCGGAGATTGCACCCGATGGGAGACCGAATTTGGCGGAAGAATAAGCTGAGGCATATGAAATTTGGAGTTTGATTTGACCACTGAGTTGGTGGATGAATCATTTCACAAAGTAACCGAAATAACGACTGTTCAAGGAAGAGTTGGCACTTAGTTTGTAAGGAGACAAGTGGCCACTTCCCTGTAAAACGTTACACAATGGCGATGACGCAGAAGCAGGGAATTCCAAGCGGACAGAGGCAGGTGAACTGAAGGGACGGAAGAGGAAGTGAACAATCAAGGGACGGATTGGCTTTAAGCCATGAATAGACAAAGAACAGAAACAAGAAGATAGAGAGATAGAGGAGGTAGAACAGAGAGTGAAGCAAGAAGCAGAGAACAGAAGAAGTCGAGCTGAACTGCAGAGCTAAGGCAACATCAAATAGACAGAACCGAGAGGGCTTAAGAGGTTCAAGCAATCCCTATGAGGATATCTGTCAGGAACTGAGTACCAAATTGGACTCATCCCATTAAGACCAGTTGAGGTTGAGGCTTGGTAAGGGGGAGTTTGTATACTCTAGTGGCTTGGGGAATCCAAGTACCACCCTACTAAGCATCATCTGTTCCAGGAGACTCAATTTGAGCTCCTCATTAATAAAACTCTGCTTAAAGACAGAATAAAAGAAGTCCACCACTAAAAGCTAGACTAGGAGACATAGTCTATGAGGATTGGGTGAACTCCTTATTAAATTGTTGTGTTTTTGCATTTGCTTGCTATGTTTCTCTTACTGTTTTCCAATTGCCTATGTATTTCGCAATATTATCGATCCGTTGCTTAAAATAAAATAGGCATACACCAGCACATGAGTATGTAATACCTGCATTAATTAACTGAGATCACTCACGAGTGATTTTCAGATCAAGAGGTATCAGAGCTTTAGGCTATTAAGGTTAAACAAGCTTGTGTTGGATTTAGTTGTTGAATGCTAACTAGATCAAAGCTCAAATTAGGAGAAGGAGAGTTGGTCAAAACTAATCCTGAGATTGGAAGAGTCTATCCTTAGAAGACCATGTCAAAGGAAGGTTTTGTGGGGCGAGACCCTCAATTTATAGATAGTTTCCTGGCCATAAGGTCCATGGTAGAGGAAATGTATAAGGATTTTAGAAAGAATAAAGATGAAGATTCATCAGGCTTCAAACAAGATAAAGGAGAAGAAGAGTCTCTCCTCCATGACCACTCAAAAGGCAATGGGAAAGAAGCAATGTTTCTCACACCTCCTAATAGCCCTGAACATAAAAAGAAGACATCTTTTATTAAACTAGATGTTAAATTTGATTTACCAATATATGATAGATAGTTGAATGCAGAAAAGTTGGACAACTGAATTAGACAAATTGATGTTTATTGCATAGTGTAGAGTATCGACTCAGACAAGAGCAAGATTCAGCTGGCTAGCCTACGCCTTGGAGGCACTACCTTGGTTTGGTGGGAAGGCAGGACCTAAGTTGACATGAAGAGACATGGTAAGACTACTTCTGTCTGGAGTGAATTTGTTTCTGCAATCAAAAAGAAGTTCTATCCACTGGCCTACATGTAGAAAGCCATGATGAGCTAGCAAACTCTTCGACATTTGAAAGGGAAAAGTGTACAAGGTTACGCCCAAGAATTTAGGAAGAGAGCATTGATTCTAGGAATCTCATTAGACTCACCTGAGACCTTGTTGAAATACATCGGTGGTCTACACAGCTACATGAGGCACACTATCCTCATGTTTAATCCCACTAGTATAGATGAGGTATTTGTTCAAGCTACACATCTAGAAGCTAGAGGAAAGAATGGAAACCCAGAAGTTGGGGGATCATCCCAACCCACTGCAAGCAAGAATAATGAGAAAAGAAAATAGAAATGTAAAGCAAGGAAGGCCAATACTGCACAGAAAAGCAAGTCTTCATGCACTCACTGTAAGAAGGATGGGCATAATGATGAGCACTGTTGAATTCTGCATCCGAAGCTGAGACCTAAGAAGTTCAAGGGTAAGAAGAAGAAGAATGTTGTAGATATTCAGAAAGATTTGGGGTTAGACTCAGAAGATGAAACAACCATTGCAGCCACATGTATAAAAGGTAAGAATTCTGAAGCATCGTCCAGTAATTCTGCGCAATCTACTATTGATGAAGAAAATGAGAGAAAAAGACATGAGATTTTCCGTATTTGAGTTATTTCCAAACATCAAAAGATTGATACTTTGTTTGATAGTGGCACACAAGTAAATTTAATTTCTGAAGCAATTGTAAAGAAATTGGGATCACTGACTACACCTCACAAGAAATCGTACCCATTAGGATGGTTAAGTGATAAAGCACAACTACAAGTGACTAGACAATGCAAACTCAAGTTTTCTTTTGGGTTAGCATTTGTAGATGAGGTTGAGTTAGACACAATTCCTTTGGATATATGTGAAATTGTTTTAGGAAGTCCTTACTTGTATGACAGAAAGGCTATTTTCTATAGAGTTGAGAACAAGTATCTACTCGTTAAATATGGAATCGAATACTTTGTAAGAGCTCATAAGCTCAAGAATAATTACACTCTCATAAACTCAGGGAAGATGAAACGAATGATAAATTCATGCAAACAATTTTTACTAATGGTTGTAAAGGAAAAGAAACCTGATAAAACCAATGTATTTGAGGGTTGTGATGCTAAACAACAAGTTGATTTAGAAAAAGTTGTTTCAGAGTATGATATCTTGTTTCAAGAACCTAAAGGTCTGCCACCCATGAAATAGTGCATGAAATTAATTTGCAGCAAGATGCTCCATTGCCTAACATTGGAATGTATAGGTTGTCCACTTTAGAGAATGCATAAATCAAGAAGTAGGTGTAGGAGTTGCTCAAGAAGGGGTTCATCAGACTTGGCACATCACCATGTGGATCTCCAATCGTTTTGGTGAGAAAGAAAGATGGCTCGTGGAGAATGTGCATTGATTACCGAGCACTGAATAAGATACCAATCAAAAATCGTTATCCCCTTCCTTGCATAGATGATCTTTTAGATCAATTGAAAGAAACTATTTATTTTTCCAAGTTAGACTTGCATAGTGGATGTCATCAGCTCAGAGTTGCAGAACAAGATGCATGGAAGACTACTTTCAAAACAAAGCAGAGATTGTATGACTGGCTGGTTATGCCTTTTGGCTTAACTAATGCTCTTACTACTTTCATGACAATAATGAATGATGTACTCAGACCTTTTCTTGATGATTTTGTTATTGTGTATCTGGATGACATTCTGATATTTAGAAAAACATGAGAAGAACACTTAAAGCATGTTAAGTAGACACTAGATGTTTTGAAAAGAGAAAAACTTTATGTTAAACTCTCAAAATGTGAATTTGGAAAAACATCTTTGAATTATTTGGGACATATAGTAGGGGGTAGTGAATTGAAGATAGATCCCTCTAAGGTGGTAGTCATTGTAAACTGGCTTAAACCCAAATCTACTACAGAAGTTAGGAGCTTCTTAGGAGCAGCACAATATTGGAGAAAGTTCATTTCTAACTTTTTCCTAATTGCAGCGCCCTTACATGCTTTAACAGGATTGAACAAGGTGTTTTAGTGGGGAGGCAAACAACAGAAAGCCTTCGACACCTTGAAAGAAAAGATTAGTATAGCACCAATACTATCATTGCCTGATCTTCAAAGAACATTTTAGATCCAAACGGATGCCAGTGACTATGCCATGGGAGTAGTGTTGACACAACATGGTAAACCCATATGTTATCATTCCGAGTCATTTAATTCTAGAGTAGCTAACTATCCTACATATGACAAAGAATTGTATGCATTAGTACAGAGTGTGAAAAAGTGGAAACATTACTTAATGGGCAAAGAGACAGTAATACATACTAATCATCAACCACTTCAATATCTACACTCCCAAACTAAGTTGCAGCAATCAAGACACTATAGATGGATGGGTTTTCTACAACAATTTCATTTAGTCATCAGATATAAAAATGGCATACACAATAAAGTTGCAGATATGTTATCTAGACCCATTATAAATGCATCTACTATACTTAAGCATAATTTTGTGTTACGTGATAGCTACATTGAACAATATTCTCAAGATATAGATTTCAAGGATGTATATGCAACTTTAAGTCAAGGAAAATGAGTAGAATAATTGGATTACATGTAAAGGACCGACTAATGTATCAATGTGGGAAGTTATGCATTCCAGAAACTGAAAGAGTAAAGATATTCGAGAAGCACACACTTCTCTAATATCAGGTCACTTTGGGGTAAGTAAAACAGTTGCACAGCTGCAAAGATTTTGTTATTGGCCAAAAATGAACAAGACAATTTCTAGATATGTAAGAGGGTGTACTATGTGTGCTAAAAGCAAGCCCAACAATAGAAAACTAGGCTTGTACACTCCATTACTAGTTCCTTCTCATCCTTGGGAAAGTGTTTCCATGGACTTTGTTGGAGGACTGCCTAAATCTAGGAAAGGTTATGATTATGTGTATGTTGTTATGGATAGGTTTAGCAAAATGTGTATTTTGATACCTTGTAATAAATAGATTACAGATGAACAAACTGCAAAACTATTCTTTTAGCATGTACTGGTTCATTTTGGATTACCCACTTCCATTATATTTGATCGAGACACCCGATTTGTGGGAAATTTTTGGTCGACAAAGGGTACCTACTCTTGATAGTCACTTTGCTCAACTACCTGCAGTCAATGCATAATCTGATAGTACCATCTTTCTTCCTTACAAACAATACCATGCACCCCATGGTGATACATTTGGCCTAATGTATCCCTTGTCCAAAATTTCTTTCAATTGCAACTTCAACTCAACCAACTCAAATGTGCTCATCTTTTGAGGTGCTTTTGATGCTAGAGCTACCCCTGGCATTAACTCAATAGAAATTTATACCTCCCTGTGAAGTGGCAACTCTGTAATGTCCTCAGTAAATACATCCTTGAACTATTGTAAAACTAGGTACTTTCTCAACACATCCATATCCCCAACTTCCTTACCCTTATCACTCGAAATGTGCACTGCGAATAACTTACACCCTTTCCTATGGCTACGCTTTTCTTGCATAGTTGTCACGATCCTAACTGATGTGGTTTTCTTCTTGCCCTGCAAGACTCTTGGTTCCCCATTGTCATCAACACACTCAATGGCATTGTCATAACAATCTACCTTGGTTTTATGAAGATACAACTAATCCATTCCCAACAACATACTATATTATCCCAACGGTAATACATTTAGATGTATTGCAGTAGACATACCATTCAAATCAAATGCACAAGCTCTCACCCAATGATGAACTCGCTTCTTTGTACTTGTTGCCAATTGCACTAACCAAGACTCTGCATGCAAGTCCTTACTCAAACCACACTTATGCACCAAGTTAGGACTAACATTGCTATAATTAGATCCAGGGTCAATCAAAATAGAAATAAATTGATCGCAAATCTTACGGTCCATCTCAAGGTTAGATGCATGTTTTTCTGCCTACCTTTTGTCAATTGTTGTATAAGTATGTGAAATACTCTGAACAACAACCCCAATAGTTTCTACCTCTTGTGCATTGTATATCTTAGGCCTACCACCCTAATTTTGTGGACAATATATCTTAATTTGTTCCTTGCTACATGTCATATACTCCAATCGACCATTGCCCTCACCTATATGCTTTTGCTGCTGTGACTCGTGTCAAGATCTAGCTGCATTAAACTTATTTTGTGGTGCCAAATTCTCTTTCTCATCTACATGCGGCAACCTTTTCCTCTTAGGCTACGATTTATCTTTAACTTTGTCTTTTCCCTTCCATCCTTGCTAAGATTCATTCTTACGATTTGATTGCTCATAGCAATGCTTCAATTTCCTAATAAATTCCTCAAGTGACCGAGGCTCATCATACTCTATCCGATCTCTAAATGCTAATGGAAAATCACTAACAAATCACTGAACTTTAGCCTTCTCATCAACAAAATACGATACATACCTCAGTAGCTCCAAAAACTTGGTCATTTACTCTTCATTTGTCATTGATCCCATCTTTAGCTCATATAATTCTTTGGCCTTACTTTCGTAGTACCTCTCTGACAAGTACTTCTTCCTGAAAAGCCTCTTGAACTCCCACCAACTCAATTCTTCTGTCATGATGTCTCTAACCTGCTTAACATCTTCCCACCAGATGTTTGTTTTACCTTTCTAGCTGAAGATCGCTTCTCTGGCCTTCATGTTATCTTTGTACTCATGAAACTCAAAGAATTTGTTCATCCCAATTATCCAAGCCTTTGCATCTTCCAACTTCTTCACATATTCATCCAAATTAGGTGGTTTTTCTTTCTTAAATTCATCTAGTAAATATCCCCTATCATTCCTCTTATAAGGATGATAACGATGACGATCAAGATGTTTATCAAAACCAGAACTAGAATAGTACATGTACTCATTGCCCCTTCTATCTAGAGTGTCCAATAATCTTCCATCTCTCACTGTATCAAATCTATCTGACCTGCATCTACCAGAAGATCTACTACTTTATGCCCCTTTAGTTCTATCCTCATGTCCATGGATGATCTGAAGTAACCCTTATCACTGCAAGTCTAACAAAATTTGAAGAAGTATAGCATTAACCTATGTTTGTTTCCTCTGTGCTTGTATGATCTAGTCATTATCTTCCTTACAACTCCTTATCTCTTCCTTCAAGCTTCTTAGTGTATCTTCCAAATCATAAGTGTGCTCCACACCAAGTTGCTCATCTGATGCATAGGGAGATTCTATGTAGTCTACCACCTTGCTAGCCATTTGATCTTTTTCCTACAATGCATAATATGTCAAATAAACCAAATCACAATAAATCAACGCACCTTAGCATAATTTGGGGAGGATACCTCGTCTATTAAATCAAAAAATCAGTATGATACATGTATAACATAATCATAACATCATATAGTTGTATAAAAAGTAAGTGCATTAACACATAAATATCATTCTAGCTAGGGTCCAGTCATCAATGCAAGGCCATATCAACAATGCAGGTTATGACCTCATGCATGACAACAACCATTACTCCATTGTACACATTGCCACATGCAACCATAAACATGCATAAGCAATGCATAATCAACTACACATATGCATAAGTCCATTTAGTCGAGCATAAGCGATCAATTCTTGTAATCAACCTACAAGGCTGACACATGTAATCAAAACATTTAAGAATGCACCTGACATATAAGGATGTAAGTAGGTGACATACAATCAACATGTAAGAGACATCTAACAATATGTAACCAGTCATATACTCATGACGATGCATTCCACAAAACAAATCATCAAATTCTCCATGACAACCTTACTTCGACCATAATCAATCATCAAGAAAATATACCAAGCACATGGAATGCAAGTGTAAGAGACACACATGCAACGGGCATGCATGCATGACCAACGCACACCGCTCATCTAGTCTGAGGGGTGAACCATGCTCTGATACCACTCTGTAACACCCCCCTCCCACATTTACCCAAGTAACTAGCCAATTGGGGTAAACATGAGACGAGAGGCTACTATGATTGGATTCGACCTCCTATGTGACTTTAAGGAAGTGGATTCAATGAAAACATCACACATAGTCATCCAACATCAGCTTTAGAATCCTCAGGAAACAAGTCATCCACTTAGATAGGTTGTCACTGGGTCCCACTACTGTTATGGACATCTTAGGCCTCAGGCGCTCCCATGCTATGGGAAAAAGTGTGTCCAGAAACCCAATGTCGCTCACACAGGCTTTCCTGCCAGCGACTAGAGACTAAAATTATCAGTTTTGTGCCAGTGACCCTGGGATTTAAGCCACTTTTTTAGGCCCAAAGCCCAAGTCATTACCCAAAATGGAGTGATAGCTTAAAATCATTAAAAGTACAGGAAAACAATGATGCTAAAGAAAAAAGTTGAACAAGACCTTAACCAAACCCCTACTAGCTGTGATAGAAATTTTGCCAAACATATCATTAACATGTAACCTACAGGTGTAAACAACATAATTAAGTGTATGGATCACATACTTATATGAGAATCGCTATGAACCATTGTTCCCTCATGTCATTTGCTAAATTATCATCTATTAGGCCTTAGAAACATTATCCATTCATTTCCAAGTAAAACCATGTTGAGAGCCATACATAGCTAATGTCATAAAACATACATATACCCAACATAATAGGGACAAAAATATCATAAACATATCAACCATAGAATCCACATATACATCAGTACATTTACACATGAAAATCAAGGGAGTGAATTTCTCATTAATGAATGCAATAAACCAACCGAAGATGGGACTACCACGATCCACCCGACCATAGAATGGTTGAGCCAAATCTCTCTTCAACCATTCACCCCCATGCCATATTCCAAGCATGAATATGGGAATACAACCAGGACATATTGAGGCTAAACTATCTCACCCTCATCAATAGAAACCCGGTTTTACTGTAATGCATTTCGTATCACTAGGCCAGCACAATGAACACATCATAATAGCTTTTACTGTGAACTCCACCTGGTCACTAGGCGAAACAAGCATGGATGCCACCGGATTTATCCACCTAGACCGTGAGGAATTTTCTTGTCTCCTAGTGTCTCAAGCTTTACCGCAATCCAAACCCGAATTGCTAGGCCCTAAACAGAGACCCACTCTCTAGGCTTTACCGCATATCCAAAACCCAAGATTACTAGGCCCAACAGAGAGCAAACCACTCTTGGCTTTATCGTATATCTTGCCATTCACTGGAAAGGATTCCTAGACCCACAGACGCAACATAATCCTGGCTTTATCGCAACCCACAGTCTAGCTTAGGGGTCACTAGGCCAGTGGATTTACTGTGATCCACAGTCTAGTTCAAGGACCACTAGGCCATGTGCTCTATCATTTGGAGATCCACCCCACTCAACTTCAAATCCATCCAGTAAACTAGCTCAACCAAAACATGAGAACCCCATCACACCATGGCTATTCGGAAATGGCAAGGCTAGGCTGAAAAACACTATTACACCTGACAAAACCCATGCCATGATAGAAAAGAACCACATGCAATGTCATGCATGCCAAGCCTAGCAAGGAAAATACACATGCAAGTCGATACCTACAATGACGCATGTTGTAGCTGCTTGATCCTGCCTTTCACTACTTAATCTTTGCTTCCTCTTGCCTCATTTTCCTTTCTTGCTCCAATGCCAAAATTGCTCCAAGAAAATTCTAAGTGTCCAAGAGTGAGAGAAAGAGAGAGAGAGAGAGAATAATGAGAGCGCTCCAAAACTCAACTGACAAAAAGTTACCAACTGATTCTCATAAGCCTTTTTATGAATGAGCCCTTTATTTTCTTCATTTTCCATTATTTTGCTTCAATTTCCCCCTCACATGCAACATGTGACCTTTCACCTCCCTTTTATCCTAATTTCCGTTATTTTCATAAATAAATGTGCTAAAATTCCATTTTACCTTTCCAAATCCTTAGCCATTGCCTTTTCCAATATCCTTAGCCATAAACAATCAAATGAACACCCACTAGGATGCCTTGCCCAACATTCAACTTGGAATAAGTGTCTCATCAACCATTTTTATTATTTTTTCTTTTATTAACTTTTATTACATGGAATTTTCACCATGACTGTTACATCTACAAAGTGGATCACCAAACCAATACAAGACATTAAAGGCTTCTCAAGTTCCCAAAAAATTCTAGGAGAATTTTCAAAGTGGAGCACCAACCCAATTGAAGACGTTGGAGGCATGTCAAGATCTAGACTAAGTCTGGGAGCATATATAGAGTGGAGCACATGCCCAAGTCAAGACGTTGAAGACATTGGAGATGTTGGAGGCCTGTCAGTTTCTAGACTAAGTTTGGGATCGTCTACAGAGTGGATGACATGCCCAAGTAAAGAATTCGAAGGCCCATCAGGTTCCCCACGAAGTCATTGCATGTTTTTTTATAGTTGAAGTTGTCTTGTAGTTTATTTGTTCTAGATATAAGGTACACATTGGAAGTTATATGGTTATGGCCATATCCAATTCAAATCATTTGTGCTTATATGCATGGTTACATGTCAAATGCCAACATGGAGCACATTGCATTGAATATGCCTTCAAACTTTTTAATTTTGAATATTGTCTAAAGCCTTTTCACCAACTTTGGGGTCATTTTTTTTCTGTTGAAGGTGTTCTTCAAATAAGCACTATAAGCCTCTTTATATTAAATTCGAAGTACTCACTTCAAATAAGACCAATGACCTTTGTTTTTTAGGAGCTTATTCCCTTATTTAATCCAATTGAGTGATACATTGAAATCAAGTGATATAATTTTTCAAAGTAGGTTTGATGGCTTGTTCCATCTTTCAAAATGGCCTGATCACATCTTCAAAGAGGCCCAATGTAGAGGGCCAAATTTTCAAAAGCATCTAACGAGGGATCTTTCACAATGGCTTGGCGTTCCATTTCCTCCATCATGAGGATATTTATAAAGCACCTAATACATAATCTTTTGAAATGATGTGATGGCTTATTTCCTTGCATTTTGTAGATCTTTAGAAAATGGCCAATGGATGATTTTTCAAAATGGCCTCATAGTCCTTTTCTTCACATCTCTTTCGGAAGTGTTTGATGGACAATGTTTCAAATGACCTAGTGACCTTTCATTAAGGGAATTTTGAGGTCTAAAATGGAACTCCTAAGAAAAATATACAACCAAAACAAAATTTATAGCAACCAATAGGATTCAATATAATGATGTCAACCATGGGGGATGATTCACCATTTTTGGAGTAAAAAATAATAAAATAATAAAACTATTTTTTTCAACTTATCCCCCTAAGGTTTTTCTCAAATTTTGAGCGGGAGTACTCGTTGGATGCAAAATTTAATTCCTCATCCAAGTAATACCCAAGTTGCATACTTTTGATGGGCCTTGCTACACGAAAAATGAGAAATACATGAACAATTGTGATTGCAATCACTTTTTTAATGTATTTCTCATTTTTCGTGTAGCAAAGTCCATCGAAAGGATGGAACATGGGTACTCCTTGAATGAGGAATCAAATTATGCATCCAATGAGTGTTTCTCCTCTAAATTTGAGTAAACCCCTAGGATATAAGTCAAAAATACGAGTTGAAAAAATAGTTTTTTTCTTTTTTCTCTCTAAAATTTGATGTTGTAATCTAATATTATTTTATTAATTCTACTATTATTTTATAATTTCTTTAGGAGATCCATTTTAGACCTCAAAATTCCCATAATGTTCCTTACATTAGGTTGATCTTTCAAATATCCTTAAAGGAATTATTTTAAAATAGCTCAATGACCTATTTCCTTCCATTAGGCAAATATTTCGAAAGTGCCCAATTAGTGATCCTTAAAAACAACCCAATGACCTATTTCTTTTCTGTCCAAAAGAACTTTTGTACAAAATTTTAATTAAAACATTTAAAGAAAAAAACTTTATATAATATTCTAAAGTTTTTTATATTATTTATGCTCAAGATAGATTAATAATGAAAAATATAAATATACATTAAAAAATTTATAAATTAAAAAAAAATTAAAATTAAAATAAAACTTAAAGTACATAAATTGTAATTCACCAATAAAGAAATTCTATAGAAATATATGTTTAAAAGAAAATTAATTTAAACATTTTAAATAGAAAAATAAATATCCATATCCAAAGCTTTTGATTTTATGTCTTTATACATTTGATAAATGTATATATTAAAATGGAAATAATTGAGAGCTTCAAAGTTTGAAAATTAAAATATAAATATAATTTTTTATTTAAATTTTTTAAAATAATAAAGAGTTTAGAGTTATAGATAAAGAGTTAAAAATATATTGTTTAATATTTTTAGTTAAATTTATTAATATGTAATTGAAAAAATATTAAAATTTAGATAAATAAATTATGAGCTGGATTTTTATTATTAGATGGATTTTTAATAATAAATTTATTTTTTTATAATTAAATATCTATCTAATAAATTTCTAAATATAATAATACTCATAAATTTTAATGTAATTTTTTGTTTAAATTAAATATAATTTAACTTAACAGAATCAATATTCCTTATGGGTAAAAAAATTCGAATGTTAATTTACATTTAATTTTTTCATTAAATTTTACCAGGTTAATTTAATAACTTAAAATAATGATATTTTGTAACCTTAGAATGTGAATTTGATTAATACAAAAAAATTCCAATAAAATCACTTATCAGATTTTATGTCGACGTTTGAACCATCTTAACATTAATAAATGAAATATTTGAAAACAATCTTCTACATCATATAATTGAGCAGCTTTCTTCAAAACAATCTTCTACATCATATAATTGAGCAGCTTTCTTCACTCCCAGGGTCTGCTTGCCGTTCTGATAGTTCGCGTAATCTTAGTTACTCGAATACTCCAAAGGAATCTGAACCGTAAATCCAACCGTACAAGTGAAGACTTTGGAGGCCCGACAGGTTCCCCACTGAGTCTGGAAGCATCTTCAGATCGCGGCACTGGGTCAAGTCAAGACGTTGGAGGTCCGTCAGGTTTCCCAAGCCTCTGCAGACTGCGGCACCAGTTCAAGTTAAGACTTTGGAGGCCCGACAGGTTCCTGTTCCTCCTTACCTAGAGCATCATAGCTGGTTCTAAGTGTGCTCCGTATATCTCCGTATATCTGCAATGGTTTTGCGCAATTGCGCATTCCAAAGCCTCAAATCGTCTTTTCCACGAAGAAGCGCCCCATGCTCTTTAAGCGACAGGGGCAAACCATTGCAGACATTCAAAAACTTCTCAACAACTTTTTCAAATCCTACAACAGGACGGGGTTGACCGAAGGCATGCAAGCAAAAGAGCTCTTGCGATTGCTCTGGATTGATGCCTTCCAGTGTGTAAATGGATGACTCATCAATACCGGAGCTTCTAAGCACATCCTTGTAACGAGATGTAATTAAAATTAAGCTACCTACATCAATACTATCTATAAGTGGTGCACATAATGCATTCAGATGATGAATATTATCAATATCATCTAAAATGATAAGAGACCGTTGAGAATCTCTTTTGAGCCTCTCTTTGAGCATCGCTGTGCCTTCAGCGACGCTATTTATTTGTGCATCGAATTTAATCAGCTCCTTAAGAAGGCTACTCTGCAGGGAAGGTAAATATCCGGATCTGACATCAAATAAGAAGCAAGATCGACTGTAATTTGATCTCTTTATCTCTCGGTTGTAGAATTCTTTAGCCAGGGTAGTTTTCCCGACTCCGCCAAAACCTACAATTCCCAAAATTGTAGCCTTCTCGCTTTGCCGCTGCAGTGACAATGTTCTGTCCACATCTTTTATTTTTTCGTCGAGGCCAGTAGGAAATCTGGCGACGTCGAGAAGCGGTTTGCGAGCCTTTTTCACAACTTGTTGGACGACCTCCTGGACTAGCCGCGACTCTTCCCTGAACAATATTCAAATCACAGTTAATCGACTAACGAGAAATATCTACATAAATACTGTGTGATATACTTATGAAGCCAGCAAAGTACAAAACTCAAATAATAGGGAGAGTTGGAGGGTCTTACTTGTCCTTCAGCTCAAAACCGACTATATCTGCCACAGTAGAAAGAGTCTTCCTCCATTTTTCTATGGTCTTGGGGCCGTGTCGTGGTTCGAGCTCGCGTTCGAGCTCGCGAAGATGTTGACCATATTTGCCGCGCGTCCACCGAACATCTGCGGGCTCGACTTTGTAGAAGACCGGAATTATTGTGGACTCCGACTCCAACATCTGTACGAGTTCATCGAGACACAATCTAGATTGAGCATAATTTGGAGAGAATATCGCAACATGAACAGTGGCTGTTCGAATAGCCCCTTCGATTTGGGCATCCAACTTCTCTCCTCTTTGCAGTTCAAAAACTGATAATCCGAGTTTTTTTAGGCGATCGTAGATATCGGTAGCGAGTCCTTCCTTAACATCAGGACCGTGGTGATTTAGAAACACTTGATACACATAGCTGTTGGTATTGCCCTGGGAGGTGGATGGGGAGGATGTTCTGTCACTGGCGGGGGTAAAGTTAACGTTTGCCATTGGATACAGAATAACAGAAAAGTAAGATCGAAGATATTTTGCAGGGATCGAGAAAGTGTGGCGAGACTCTGGAGGGCAAGCAACTTACCAACTGCGCCTTTGCTATTCTTGTGTGTGTATCAACACCCCAATGTTTGGGCACACGATTGAAAACAAAACAGCTGTGGAATGTGGTTGATTACTGAGCTTCTCATTTCCTTGAGCAAACCAAGTGGCGATATATATTGAAGTTATATGGTAATCTGAACGGTGGAATTTGGAAGCATGAAGTTTCGGGCCAATTTTCCCTTCATTCCGTCACAGCAAGCATCAAGTTTCCTGGCAATTTCCCCTTCGTCGTGTCACAGCATTATTGACCATTGCCATCCATCAGTTCCTTGCTTTACCAAAGATTTGATTTCTTCAGTTGGAGCGGGACCCAATCGTTTATGCAAACCAGCTTGCATCCACCAACCCATGATATGATTCTTTGTGATGAGACGTTAAGTCTACGACCAAAACAGGTGGCATCCACCGACATAAAAAACAAGTGCGTGGTAATTTCGAGGTGTAGCCATTCCGCATTTTACGCGTTTCCCCGTCGACCAAATGCTTTGGATACACCATTCATCTCTTTTGACTGCGACGACATATTTTGTGTTCGATTCACTGTCCACGGCACTTGGCGGTTGATGTTATCCCATTCTCTTAATGGAAACCATTGGCATAGCCGGACTTAAATTTTCTATTTCCATAGACAACACTAACCATGGATTTCAAATAAATGTTAAGCCAACTTCACATCCTTCACTGCTTTAATCAATCATTAAATTGTTAATTTTTTTTTAGCTTAATGGTCTTACCAGCCTAATTGTCGGATAAATTTCATTTCCAATATTTATAAAAATAAAAATAAAAAAATTTATTAGATATACATCGGGTTGAATTTGATTTAATATTTTAAATATTATATATATATATATATATATATATATTATTTAAGTTTAGATATACTATTGTTTTTAGGTTTGATATAATTTTATGATATATAATTATAGTTTGCATATATTTTATTAATTGGTATTTATATAACTAACACAATCACATTAATAAATATGGTTGATATATTATAAATATATATGGAGAAGTTTTGTAAAAAAGTATGGGGAAAAGAGCTGGGTAGAAAGAAGAAATATTACATTGAGGAATTCAACCCTACATGTGATTTACAAGAAAAAGAGTTTATTGGAGCTAGCATTTAGTGGAGGGCAAAGGTTCTTGCTCAATTAAGGACCAACTTACTCGGGTTGTGGAATCAGAAAAACATTTCATTTTGGAATGTGATGCATTCAAAGATATTAGAGAAAGTTATGATAACATGCTTGGCATTGTCTTTTTACCCAGGGGATTGTTGGAAGGTTGGGTCAGCTCATCATCAATTTGAATCGGAAAAGGATTGAATTGTAAAAAGCTAAAAAAGGGATCTAATGGTCTCATAGATTATTTTTAGTCACATGGACCTTAAAATATCATTTCATTTTATATTTAATTACATCCACAACCGCATTTTAAATTTGGTTGATATATGCAAATAAGTGTATATCATATCACATTAATAATTATTAGATTATGGTAAGGATTTAACATTAATACTAATTATTATATAATTATAATAATTATATAAGTAATAATTAGGTTTTATAATATTAAATATTGAATTTTACTATTAAAGTTTTAGTAATGAGTTTAGTATTAGGGTTTTAGCATAGGGTTTTAATATAAGTAAGTGTACGTTAAGTGTTCAACTAAGTGAGTAAGTTTTCAATTAACATTGAAACCTAATATTATAAACCTTATATATTAATATTATAATCATGTTTGACGATGTTGGACCTGCCAACATGTGAAGGGATCTCCTGGGTAAGAAGTTCCAACTAGGCCTCAGAAAGTTTGGAGTAGGAGTCCTAGCAGTGCGTAGTACGGTATTGTCTTCACTGTGGTTGCAGGCAGAGGTAGGTAAGATGTCCCTATTGGAAGCAAGGGTGTGGCCTTGCACAAAATCAAGGAATGTGCATGAAAGGCTCTAACACACGGAAGGGGAGAAGAGTGCGCCCCTTAGAAGCATGTGATAGCATGCAGCTTGAAAGGGCACACACGAGCTGAAAGACATCACGATATGGAAAGCAGGATAGCCGACTATCCAAAGTGATGAGTTATACCAACAAGACGCTTTGATAAGATTCATATAAACACATACATAATAGTTCATACATCATCAAGTATTTCTTTCTTTAACTCTGCTCTCGCAGATGTTGTATCTTGCTTTTATTTCTTCTTGGCAGCTTGTAACTCCTTAGCCATGCATTCGTTCTCAGCTATCAAGAATCTCACACTTGAGCTATTGACATTACCATATGTCTTTGTAGCATCAACCAATGCAGTTGGATATTTGCACACATCGGACACGATCACTCGTTCCTAAAAATGTGCAGGAGATACATGGACATCTGGAGTGGGCACCTTGCACAACTGCACAACTCTGTGTTATGACTCGTCGAAGGATATGCTGTGCACGTCTGCTTTTGGATTGTCCTCAAGGATTTTAGTATCTCCTTGATCACTTGGGACTTTCTCTGCTCCCGAATCTGGTGAAGCCGATGGAGTGACCTTTTGGTCCTTGGGCATGAGGTCCATATCCTGATCTTGCTCTGGTTGAACAACATCCGTGTCCATTTGTTCCAACATCTGTTCAATCTCCTAAACAAATTCCTGCTCTTGCAACTGCTCACCCTGTTTTCTATCTACCACTTGTTCTGATGAATAAATAGCCGATATTGGCACAGTTTCATCAATGTGTGCATGTTGTGCCTCCTATTGTTCTTGTTCTTGTTGCACTTCCTTCTCTCTTCTATGTAACTCTTGTTATTCCCGTAGTTGTTGCTTCAACTCCTACAACTTCTTCTCTCCCTCCTCCAATTTTCTCTTCTCCCTCTATCTTTGTGCAATCCTTCTATTGTGCTGTCGCAACTTTGCCTCAATCTCCAAAGTTACTCTTAATACAAGTGGATATTCTTTGAACTTGCAGCTTTTCTCCGCCTGTGCACTGTCGACAACCTTTCTCTTTCCTTTGTCATGTGTAAGTCTGCTGCCCTATGCTACTACTGATGTTACTGTCCTCTGAGATGTTGTTGCCTTTTGCACTGTTAACCATTCTATAGCCACTCTGACTAGTTCATTGAGCCTTAAGGAGTTATAGAAGTATCTCCACAGGTCTTCCTTAGGCCAATGACATGCCCTGTGGATCCAAGGATGATACACTCTCGCATAATAGTCTTCCACTAAGCGATGCGGGTCATATGGATTGAAACTTTTCGTTCCGAAGGTGAACTTCTTGAACTCCTCCATCTCAGTCTCAACATGCTTGAGATTCTAGATCTCATACAACCTGATCCGCAAAGGAAGAGTGGGCCAAGGTGCCTTATTCTTCATGTGAAGTTTTGCTGACAACCCTCTCAAGATGTGGTATTCAACCTCTTTCATGACCAACTTGTCCATGGAAAACTTTGGTAAAACATGCAGAGCCTTCTCTGTGTTGTACATTCGGATGAAGGTGCCAAGGGATGAGGCATACCAATCTGTTATGTTAACCAATGCCTCCATCATTGCCTGGGGCATGCAAGGCAGATCCTGCTCAAAGATCATCATGTACACCGGGGTGACAAAGTGGTTTGATAGCTGTAGTATAACTCCATGGAAGCTGTACTCAGATAACAACCTGCAATAGGTGTTCATAGAGGCTTTGGAAAGTGTCCATGCCCAACCCAAGCTAGGGAATTACTAACGGACATCAAGAATGTAGGTGAACATGAATAGATTTTCTTGCTCACACTTGGGTGGATTCCGACCATCTGTTACTTGCCCCTTCAGCTGGAGAGCCAACATATCAGACCAATTGAAAGGTCTTCCTTTGTTTTCCAGCTGATACAACACAATCACCCAACTTTTCGAGAAGGTCTATGTACTTTCTTGGCCTTATAAGCGACATGCGAAGATGACCAAGAACTGATAAGCCTTACGTAGTATCTTTGTCATGTATTCCTGGTTGGGTGTTGTCCTAAACTTAGATGGCTTTCTCACCCAACTCTTCAAGATGTCTCTTGAGTTTGCACTGCTATGTAGGTTTTAACCCTATACAGAAATTACCTGCATACGAATTCTTAAACAAAGAAAATAAACAATGCGAGAGCAGAACACATAAAACACATATGCATAGAGATTCTCCCCTGGATCCCAAAACCGGGACTACCAGCTTGATTTTTCATTATGTTCCTTTCAATGTTACAATACATATTTATACATGCCGAAGCATCCAATACCATGGACCGAAAACCATCGCGTCCAATACCATGTGCGAAAATCATGCACATAACCATAGGTAGGTTCGCCCAACCTAATATAGGGTCCAAAAAAAATTTTCCCGGGGCGCTGCCGCGGACCCCGTAGAGGGGGGCTACCCGCCCCCCTCAAACCCCCTGTGACCCCCCCCGCTGCGCAGTCGGCGCAACGAAGGGGGGGCTCCGCCCCCCCTCTAACCCCCCGGTTAACTACGTAGGTTAGTCGTGGAAAGAATATAACACAACCCAACAATCTCCCACTTGTTGTTTTCTTTCCACAGGGGCCCACAAGAGAGCTTAGTCATTTTTCCAACCCTGAAACACCCATTGTTTCTCTACACCAAGAGAACTTCTCAGAGCTCACAAATTTTGTCAATGCATCTGCAGTATTCTTCAAAGTGTCCACCTTTACCAGCAACACCTTTTTGTCTTCTATCATATCCCTCACAAAGTGATACTGAACATCAATGTGCTTTGTCTTTGAATGATAAGCAGGGTTCTTTGACAAGAAAATTGCACTTTGGCTGTCACAGTCTATTCTTATAGCTCCCTGTATTAACCCCATACTTGAACACAATCTCTGCAACCAAACTGCTTCCTTGCTTGCATGAGTGGTTGCCATGTATTCTGCCTCTGTAGTTGATAGTGCCACTACAGATTGTTTCTTACTCATCCAACTGACTGCACCTCCAAATAGGTTAAACACATACCCACTTGTAGATCTTCTCTGATCCAGATCTCCAGCCCAGTCTGCATCAACAAAGCCATGAATATCCAACACTCTGTCCAATCCTGGTCTTCCTTGGTAGCACAAACCATAATCACTAGTGCCACGCAAATACCTGAAAACACGCTTCACTGTTGTCCAGTGCTCCTTCCCAGGTTTTGACATAAACCTGCTCAATACTCCCACTGCATGTGCAATGTCTGGTCTAGTACAGACCATTGCATACATCAGGCTACCGACTGCACTTGCATATGGAACACGGGACATGTCCTCTTCCTCTTCTTGTGTCTTGGGACACTGTTCAATAGATAACCTCACACCTACAGGAATAGTAACCTTCACTGGTTTACTATCCTGCATATTAAACCTCTGCAGTATTGTCTCGACATACTTTCTCTGGTTTAGCCAGAGCTTCCTCTTTGCCCGATCTCTTTTAATTTCCATGCCCAAAATATAGTTTGCAGCACCAAGATCTTTCATGTCGAATTTGGAGGACAATTGGGTCTTCAAATCCTGGATAATTTCTTTGTCATTTCCAACCAGCAACATATCATCCACATACAAGACCAGATAAATAACACGGTCACTAATTAATTTAAAATACACACAATGATATGCTTTGCTTCTGGTGAAGCCAAGTCCCGTATAAATGTATCAAATTTCTGATACCACATCCTTGGTGACTATTTTAACCCATACAGAGACTTCTTTAACTTGCATACCAGTTCTTTCTTACCCTTCACCGCAAAGCCTTCAGGTTGTTTCATGTAGATTTCTTCTTCCAAATCCCCGTGAAGAAATGTTGTCTTCACATTCATCTGTTCTACCTCAAAATCAAAAGCAGCAGCAACAGATAAAAGTAATCTAATAGAAGTTACCTTGGCAACAGGAGAAAAAATATCACCAAAATCAATTCCCGGCACCTGGGAATAAACTTTTGCTACCAACCGAGCTTTGTATTTCTCCACCTTTCCTTCTGCATTTGTCTTCTTCTTGAACACCCATTTGCTGCCAATGGGTTTCCTTGTAGCCGGCAACTCCACCAGATCCCAAGCCTCATTTTTGTGCAAAGATGCCATTTCATCAACCATGGCCTCTTTCCAGAGTTTTCCATCCTCTGAATCCACTGCTTCCTTCACAGTTCTGGGATCATCATCCGTAATAGACAAAGCAAAATTTGAACTGAAAGCAGGTGGACTATACCTTTCTGGCTGCCTTCTTTCTCGAACTGATCTTCTCACAGCCGGAGTTTGTGGCTCTTCATCTTCTGATTCCTCCTCTGCTGCAGAGTCTGATTCTTCCTCTTTTGGCTCAAACTCTATCTTCTCAGGTTCCTTTGGTTGGACTTCATGTTGAATAACATCTTTTACCTCTCTGAACACCACATCTCGGTTGTACACAACCTTCCGTGTGACTGGGTTCCAAAGTTTATAACCCTTTAAACCATCCTTATACCCAATAAAGATGCACTTTTCAGATTTACTATCCAACTTGGTCCGTTTCTCCTTTGGAACATGTACATATGCATCACATCCAAATACCCTCAGATGTGAAAGAGAGGGTTTCTTACAAGTCCATACTTCTTGTGGAGTCTTATCCTCCAACGCTGATGAAGGTGATCTGTTGATCATGTAACATGCAGTATCTACCGCCTCTGGCCAGAATTCCTGTCCTAACCCGGCACCACTAAGCATGCTTCTTGCCCTTTCCATCAACGTCTTGTTCATTCTTTCTGCGACTCCATTTTTATGAGGTGTATATGGAGTAGTCTTCTGCCGTGCTATACCACACTTCTTACAGAATTCTTCAAATTCCTTGCTGCAAAATTCTCCACCATTATCTGTCCTCAACACCTTTATCTTCTTCTCTGTCTGATTTTCCACGAGAGCCTTAAATTATTTAAACCTGTCAAAGACTTCAGATTTCTTCTTAAGGAAATATATCCATGTATTCCTTGAGAAGTCATCTATGAATGATACATAGTACACAGACTTACCCAGTGATGGAACCTTCACAGGCCCAAACACATCACTGTGCACAAGCTCTAATATCTGTTTCATCCTCTTACCACCAAAGGGGAAACTCACCCGATTCTGCTTCCCATATACACAATTTTCACAGAAATCAAAATCCAGAGAGCTATTATTCATACCTTCTACCATACCTTTACCACGAAGTATTTGAAGGCCCTTCTCTCCAATATGTCCAAGCCTTTGATGCCACAACATGGTCTTCTCTCCAGAGACCACTAGATTTTCTGCTCCATTTTCAGGAACCATAGAACTATTGCACCCATCAACAATAGTGCTACCTTGTAGCTTGTACAGAGTTCCAATCCGAACTCCCCGCATCAATATCAGTGCTCCTCGAACCATCTTGCAGGTATCTTTCTCGAACACTGTCTTTACACCTGCATCATCCAACTTGCTTACAAAAATCAGATTTATGGCCAATGCAGGAATATGCAAAACACCCGGAAGTGTTCTAACCCTTCCACCTTGCAACTTCAACTTTACTTTTCCGCGACCAACGATTCTAGCCTGCCTATCATCTCCTAAGAAGACATCACCACCATCGTATTTCTCATACTCGCAGAACCACTCTCTATGGGGAGTGAAGTGAAAGGATGCACCTGAGTCAATCAACCATGCCTCATGATCTACATGTGTACTTGAAGAAGCCAAGTACACATCCCCACCTTCATCTGAGGTGGTTTTTGCCTCTGCAGAAGGAGCATCATCAGATCCCTTTCCTTTATCAGGAGCTTTAGATTTACAATCCCTTCTGAAGTGCCCTTCCTTTCCGCATTTCCAGCACACCACCTTTGTAGGTTTTCCTGGAGATTTAGATCTCCCTCTAGATTTAGATCTCCACTCGATGACTTATTTTTGTTTCTGCTCTGGGACCGTCCTCGTACAGACAAGGCATCACCATTCTGGTTGTCCATATTCTTCCGTCTCATCTCCTCCGTCAGCAAGGCTGAGACTATTTCATCAAACTGCAAAGCAGTTGCATTGCTACCTATTGCAATAACCAGACTATCCCACGAATCTGGTAGAGAACACAATAGACTGATGCACTTATCTTCATCTGAAATTTTAATATCAACAGATAATAACTAACTTACCACATTATTAAACACATTCAGATGCTCTGTCAGCGAGTCTCCATCTTTCATCCTTAGGTTATACAGCTTTTTCCGCAGGAACAGTTTATTCACCAGAGACT
This sequence comes from Pinus tabuliformis, assembly GCA_031772625.1. NCBI lineage: Eukaryota > Viridiplantae > Streptophyta > Pinopsida > Pinales > Pinaceae > Pinus > Pinus tabuliformis. The sequence goes on from CM062806.1 coordinate 589,767,740, forward strand.
TAGATTTGTACAAAGTCCCTAACTTGACCCACAAAGCCTTTTCCGTAGCTTCCCCTGATACATTCAACAATATTGAATCTGAGACACACAATCGTATTGTGCTCTTTGCCTTCCGATCCAACTTTTTCCATTCTTCATCGATCACTCCCATTGGTTTAGTACCCATATCTACTCCGATCCACTGATCTTTATCCACCAATAGATCCTCCATCTTGAGTTTCCACAACTCAAAACTCTGACCATTGAACTTCTCAATCTCGATCTTTCCACTGCTCGCCATCTTCTTTCACCACCAGAATCGATCTCGCAGATCTCCCACTGAACAGGGTCTACCACAGGCCCGAGCGAAACCCCTCAGCAACAAAGGCGTCCCCTTGAAGCCAAAACAACTCTGATACCAAATGTAGGTTTTAACCCTGTACAGAAATTACCTGCATATGAATTCTTAAACAAAGAAAATAAACAATGCGAGAGAAGAACACATAAAACACATATGCACAGAGATTTTCCCCTGGATCCCAAAACCGGGACTACCAGCTTGATTTTTCATTATGTTCCTTTCAATGTTACAATATATATTTATACATGCCGAAGCATCCAATACCATGGACCTAAAACCATCGCGTCCAATACCATGTGCGAAAATCATGCACATAACCATAGGTAGGTTTGCCCAACCTAATATAGGGTCCAAAAAAAATTTTCCCGGGGCGCTGCCTCGGACCCCATAGAGGGGGGCTACCCGCCCCCCTCTAACCCCCCGGTTAACTACGTAGGTTAGTCGTGGAAAGAATATAACACAACCCAACATGCTGTTGGGATTGGTGAAGGGTGCATCCATTGTGTTCACCAGCTACGGCAAGTGATACATCTCTTGAAAGGTCTTTTCCCTGGAGGTAGAATTTTTTTTTTCCACTGACACTGTTCAACACCATTGTCTCTGGATCAGTTTGTGAGATAGTTTAGTGGATCATGTCTGTGCATGGAAATGCAAGATACCTACATGCAAACCGGTACAAGCCAAACTTGTGTATGTTGACATAGACTCTGTAGTCCTCCAAATTCTCCTCAAAGGTGCTTGAAAAGATGTCATTGATGTCCTGCCATTTGATCTTGATCTCCTTGTCTAAGAACAACTTAGTATCTTCGTAGATGGGCAATCCAATAGAGACTTTCTCAACCACATCTTTAGTTGCGCTCTCAACAGTGTCCTTTGACCCTTCTCTCTTGGAAGGCATTGTACTTGTATTACTGAGAGACTGATGAACACATGTGATACTTGGAGATAGAGCAACACTCATAGCAAGAAAACTGTCAGTGAAAACTAAAAGCAACTTGAGGGATGACATGCAACAAACATGGGTGACTGACTGGAAAATTTGCACAATTTTCTCTAGGAGGCTGGGAGACTGACTGCCAGAACTGTGCAAAGCACAGTCTCGACTGCTAGTGAGCTAATTGGCTACTAAAATTGCGTAGAGCATAGTCCATCTTGGCCTACTGAGGACTGGAACTGTGCAATGCATAGTTTCAGTCAGCATGACTACAACCCAGAAAAATTGCATTGCATAATTTTGGGGGCCAACTGAGGCACTTCCTCTCAAAATTTCACAGAGCACATCTGGGGAGGCCACTGTGAGGCAGGATCTAGGTAATTTCCAGGAGCAATGCAAGGCCTTCCATCCCAGAAATGTGTAATAAAATCCAGGGTAGGCAAGGTCTAGGCCAAGGCAGCTTAGACCTACTAACAAGCGACTGAAAATAGTAAGGACTAAATGCATGTGAAAATTTGGGTGTAGACATGAGTGAATAAACATGCATGTAATCAGTGAATGCAAGATTCTATAAAATAGGAAAATAGTGAGGTGTGTGAAGCGATTCGTTGCAATGACGACCGTAAGTGCATAAACAGTATCATTCATGCGACAACAAGTAAATGCAATGAAAAACTTAAAAATATAACAAGCATTCAACAAAACCAAGAAAACAACACTCACACAAACTAAAATACAAAAAGTGACAGAAAAGTAGCAAAAGACATGAAAAGCAGACTAACTGGGAAAAAGTTACAATAAGTGTGACGAAGGTTCATAAATGCATTGGGAATGTCAGATCTCCAAGATCGAAGTGAAGAATGAGATTTAAAGTGTCAAATAAATAGTTTGGCATGATCGAGTCTTATGACGTGCATGCCATAATTCTAGGAAAAAGCGACACTTGGCAGGAGGTTTCTAAAACGACTTTTGCATGTAACCCCTAGCTGCTAAAAATAGGTCCCTCAAATCTAAGGATGTATTTTTCTTTTTCAGGAAAAAGCTCCCCACGCATGCAAGGCAAGTGTTATAACCCTATTTTCCACTCCATTATAGTGAGAGAAACCCAATATCAACTTACCTTAGTTGTTTGGCTTAAATGCATCCCCTTTTCACTTTTTCTTTTACTTATGTGAGATTTATCCCATGTTAAAAGGGTTACATTACATAATTGAGCAATTTCTCATAATTATTTGCCAAAATATTATAACTATGAGATAATATTTATTTCATAATTTAGATAATTGAGAAAAAACTCATAATTATGCAAAAGGTTTCTAGAGTTTGTCATTCCCAAGGAGATCAAATTGACCCACTTGTGTATGAGTTGGCTATGGGTCCATTATTTTAGAAGTTTCCTAACTTCTCAATCTCCTAGGTGTCTAGATACACTCTCCTGGAGAATGGAATGAGCCTTTATAATCTCACCAAGAGGGAATAGTGGAGAGGACCAAAAGCAACAGTACGAGAGCTCTAATACCTTGGGAGAGGAGGCCATACTACAAGTTGGAGGAGTGGATATTCTTTGTGTTGATGGTATACAATTGATGTAGTTCCATTTACATGGTTAATAAAAGTTTGTGTTCCCTTCCTTACATGAATTTTTGTTCAATATATTATATAATTGCATCTATTGATTTTGATCTAACGATCTTCCGAGGAAAATCAAATATTTTCCTTATTTAGTTGTGTTTGTGTGCATGGATAGAGATCTCGTGCAAACGTGTTGGATCGCTCGAGTGGAGTGCAAGATCTACACTAAACTCAAAACCCTTCTCTGACATGCAAGGGTTCTAGGTGTGATCTCTTATCTATAGCATAGATCTGATTGCTTGTTGCATGCATGACCATTTGGATTGAGGGGCCATTATTAGATCGCATTAGCCATTATATTTTGTTGTCTGGTGATCTCAATCGAGCATGATATCATGGAGCAATAGCTCCTTGCAAATCTAGCTGCAATAGGAATGGTGCTTTCAATGACAACATTTTTATTTTGCCCTTTTTGTTTGAGATACCCTCTTCTTCTTTATGTTTTTTTTGTTTTGTATTATTCCCATTGAGTTCTTTTTACTCTTTTGGATCCATTTTGATCTACTTTGATTTTACTTGCTTCAGATCTAAGCTGATCTTAGATCTATAGTTTTATTTTTATTTTTTTATATGAGGGAATAACAAATCTGAGAATTGAAATCAAATTCTAGAATTTTCTATATGGAATTTGATTTAAATAAACACAAATATTAATTCCTCTCATATTTTTACCCCAAAACAAAACAAAAAAACAAAATCACTGAAAACAAACTCCATATGAGGAAGTGATGGCCAATTGAAAATTGGGCAGTTTATTTTTCTTCTGCCCTCGCACGCAATTGCTTTTTTTATGTTCATTTATGTTCTTTCTATACATAATTAAGTAAAAATAACTACAAATCTATAATCCTCTTGATTTTTTACCTCAAAACAAAAAGACAAAGACATGAAATAAAGTTTGTATGAGAAAGATATGCCTGATTGAAAGATCAACCTATTTTCTATCTGTTTTTCCCAATTTTTGGGTTTTTTTCGGCTTATTTTCTTGATCTTTTAGGTGTGTTCTTCAAAACTTGCTACTATTTGTTGGATCTATTTATTTTTTTTGCTGATCACTACTAATCTTTATGAGATTTGAGCCATTCCTTATTTATTGGTTAGGATCATCCATTACATGTGTTCTTCAAGGTTTCTCTCGAAAAATTCTTTGTGTGCTTTGGTTTAGGACTAGTGTTCTCATCTTTGGATCTCTGTTTCACATCTTTTTGGCTGCTTTTGGTAAATACTTAAATCTCTTTGATATCCCACTTTTGTCTTTTGTTACCTTTGTGTGGCTTGGTCACTTGTTTTTAAGTTACCTATTCCCTCTCTTGTTTGTGTTCATCACAATTGGTGGTGTTGTGATTGGTTGTGCAGATGTCATCTAGTAAATTTATTTTGAGTGTGTTTTCATTAATTTGTATCACTCTCATATGATATTTTTTAGGCCTTCCTATCTCTAGGGTCTAGTTTTGACCCTTGTAGAACATTGGTCTTTGTTAAGCCATTATACTACAGCCCTAGCTTGATGATATTTTCCCCCCCTTTTTACTTTTTGCTTTCGATTTGATTGCTTTCAGTGTGTTTGTTTGATTGGGCTTTGTTTTTCCTAGTTGTGATGTTTCTAGAGTGCTTTGCATTCTTGTTTGGGAGTCTTTTCCTTTGGTTTCTTTTTGAATTGTTTTTGTTTTCCTTCATGTTTTGTTTTGGGTCATTAATTCACAAAATTTAGGATAATTTTCCTTCAAGAAGATTTAGATGTGAATCATAATAGCCACTGGTGTGTTAGAAGGCTCTTACACTCCTGTAGTTAGCATTCATCGAATTAAAAATTGAAAATTGCATATAGATACACTAGGGTGAATAACTAAGAGTCATTCACACCATCTCAGTTTCATGCCGCATCCCGCTTGTGTAAACAACGATGACTAAAACCAACACGATAATAAAATTAACTAAATTTGTCTTTTATTTTGACTGGTAGTACACCAAAAGTAGCTCAGGCTAGGGTCTTGGAGATAGGAGTGTGAGTTAACTGCTCAAAGGCTACAAAATTAACTTAGTAGCTTGTGGTAGGGAGTTAAATCAATTTGCAACAGTGTGGCCTGGGAAACCCTCCTCACAAAAGGGTCAAGCACGAGGTCACACTTAGTCTATGAAAATTGACACAACCCATTTCGCTTAGTTTCGGGTGGTGCGATATAGCAAAATCTCCATGCAAACAAACAGTGTCATTCTCACTTGGGGACCACTTGGGAGGAAACTCTAAAGGGGGTTTCAATATTAGCTTCTTTTGGGGTTAAGTTTCCTACCCTTGCGTGTGGATTTTCTTGCAACTGTCCTCCCAAGCCATGTTATTGTATGTGGTGACTATAGTGGCCTATCTTCTTAGGGCTTATACACTGGTACAGGGTAGGGTTTGTCTTCTCTATACCTGGGATAGATATTAGTCATACTCTCTTAGTCCTCTCAGAGGGTGCCCCATGGAAAATAAGGTCACTTGCATCGAGCTCCCAGATAAAAGGACTAGGAAGCTGGTCGCTAGTATAACTGTTCCATCACCAGCTTCTTTGTATTTTGGTTTGCATGTGATATCTTCTAAGACGTTTCTAGTGTGTGTTGTTTCATATAACTCGGTATTTTTGGCCTTAGGGTGTTTGTACTAACATAATTGTACTCAAACCATAAGTTACCACCCTGGCTAAATTTGTTCATCGAAGATCACGTCGTATTCATGGTTTTCCTCCTGAACGAGGTGGACTTGTTACCCCTACATGGAGAGTACCCATCGGTGCTCAAGACTTAGACCACCACATTGTCGTGGATACTATACCTGGTCCTTCTGGTACTGATTTGGTTTCTATCGAGATTTTGGCAGACGAATCTAATGCTCCTGCTAACCCACATTTGACTAATCCATTGGGACCTGTGTTATTGCGATTGAACCCTAATGGTTCCACCTACCTAAATTCACGTGCCTTTGTTCGTACTTTATGCTATGGTGGAGTCTGAGACGTCCTCACCTTTTTGATCAGCAGTATCAACTACCATGACACCATTTCCACCTCTTAGTGTGGCTATACCCACTCCTCCGTCCACACCTCTTACTTCTTCTTGGGGAATTCCACCAGTTGCTTCTATGACTCCTACAAATTTCTCAAACGTTTCCATGCCCACACCATCTCCTATGTCGACCATGGCACCCCAGCCTAGTCAGCTTGTAGGCTCAGGAATCTTTGCCCAACTAACTATTCCTATCCCTCAGTTAGGCATGGTTACATCCAATAATATGTGGGGAGGATCATCCGTTGTCCCTGGTCAGCCTGGGGGCAATGTCGCTTCTAGTATGTCACAGGCTTGGTACAATTCACTTTTGGAGGGGCACCACCTACCAATAATTTTACTCGGGGGCTAGTTTACCTGGGGGCAACCCTATTTCTAGTACCATTTCTCACACAAGGTATCCTCCTTATGTCGGTCCTACTACGTAGATTGGTCCTTTTCCTATACCTAGGTACAACCCCATCAACAACCATGCTTTTAGGGGTCCTTTTCCCTCTGGCGGTACTTACGCTAGGGGGAAATCTCCATTTACCAGTCATGTTGTCTCGCAATAGTCCTATGTCGGGGGGAACCCTTTTCTTCACCAGCAGGTGCATCTTTCCACTCCTTATATGGGGGGACCACATGGTTGGTTAGGGGCCTCTCCCTCCTATGACCCATTTGGTCAGCTCCAAAATCCTTTCTAATCTTCTCTTGATTTACTGGATTTGGTGAAACTGACTAATGACCCGATACATCATGATCCTTGGTGGCCACCTATGCCTGCCAAATTACCATCCAATATTCCCAAGTTTGAAGGAAATCATGGGGAGAATCCATCCACGCACATTACCACTTATCATTTGTGGTTATCATCTAATTATTTAGTGGATGATTTTGTTAAACTTCGCTTATTCCAATGTACATTGACCAAGGATGCCACAAAGTGGTACATTCAGTTAGATATCGCATCCTATGGTGACTTTGCCTCCCTTTCTCAAACTTTCCTGACAAACTTCCAGTTACCTATTTAGTATGATATCAACTCCAACCTCTTGTCTAATTTCAAACAAGATGATGCTACGTTAATATCTGATCATATTCATGAGTGGCACCGTCACAAGAGGTTTGTGAGAACCAAGTTACCTGATGGGATCTTATGTGAATGGTTCATTTGATCTCTCTTACCTCAAATTTCCAAGGATGTGTCTATGTTTCGAGCCCTTACTGAGGAACAGGCTATTTTAGCTACCCAACAATTGGATCTTATCTATTCACAATAGGGTATGCTTAATGAAGTGCTACCTAATGCCCCTAGGCTTTCTGTTGACCCTCCAAAACATGTTCCTAGCCCACATGTTGATGGTGTGATTGGGTTTGTTTACGATTCCATGAGCCAACTTTTTGTCCAACTTGGGAAATTGATTGTTACATCTTAAGCCCCAACAAGTGCACTTGGCTCTACTAAAGCACTCGCTCTTGAGTCCTCCACTGATGTTTTCATGGTGAAGTCCAATCAACCAAGGAACAATAAACAATATGGTGGTTAGAACAATAATAAGTGAAATAAAAAAAGAATCAAAATTCTTAGGAGTATCAATCCAACCCTCAGAGTTAGGGAGGGGGCACTAGTGAACATCGCCGTAATGTCAAGTTCCCTTGTAAAATTTGTCAAGATGACCATCTTACTCACGAATGGATGAGGTCCATACGATTATTTCACCATTGTCTACTCAACAAAATGTTGTTTTAACCCATCCATTCCCTTCACAACCTCAACAACAAGTGGTTTCTCAAATTTCTCGCCCTCTGCAAGGGGGCAACAAGGGGTCATCTTCTCATAATTCATCTATCTTCATGTGCAAGTAATATGTTAATGTGACCACGTGAGCCAAGTCTTATGATATTCCTAAGTCAAGTCCCCCATTTGAGGACTCATCATCTCCACTACCCTCCAATGGACCTCTCACTCTAGATAATCATGTGGAACCCGTCTATCACCTTCCCAAGGGCGTTCTTCGGAAGACAACACTTAATCCTTCTACCAGGGCTTCTCAGCACTACAATATTGTTGAAGATCTAGCCGAGGCTCCTTATGCCATGTCTACCTTGGAGGTATTGCAAAGCTGTCCTCAGCAGCGCAAAGCCTTGTTGTCTACCATTGGTGGAGTTGACCTATCTGAATCTAGTCTCATTTCTTTTAACCCCAATAAAGCTGCTCCTCGACATTCCCATCAGATTAATTTCCAAATAATCATGCATGTTTCCCATAGGAATATTCATCGCACTTTGGTGGATGAGGTATCTTCCACATGTGTCATGTCAGCATCATGATGGAAGGCTATTGGCTCTCCGACACTCGCCACGTCCAACACGACTCTCCAAGCTTTTGATGGACACAACTTTGTTCCAAAGGGAGTACTTCCAAATTTTTCCATTGAGTTAGAAGGGAAAATTATCCATTTTGATGTCAAGGTTGTTGACACCACATTAGATTATAACCTACTCCTGGGTCATAGTTGGTTTTATGCAATGAATGGAATTGTCTCATCTATTTTTTGTGTACTTTGCTTTCCTCATGAAGGAAAAAATTTTCACTATAGATCAACTTGACTTTTGCATGCCATCAGTGCATATTTCCACCACTAGAAATTTTGTACCACTTATCAGAGATAGCCTTGGTTAGTATGAGAGTGTTGGCATGGGATTATTTAAAAATCATCCATTATGGGAGTCTTTCCTAAACTCCCTCCACCCAACAATCCTTCTACTTCTACCACAACTCCTATGCATCTGATCTCTTCCGGCACCTGTGGACCCCATAGACCTCCTGATCCATGGGTGGTGCCACTTGATCTATAGAAGTTGATCAAGCTAGTGAGAAACCTCCGGCACCAGTTGTGGAAGAGATTTCCTCTTTGGCAGTCCTGTTAGTACCTCCTGATGCTGGTAAGAAACTCCATCCCAATATGGAATATGATCAGGTTCTTTTGCCCACACACGTCACCCCTCTGCTTGTTTTGCGTGACTCCCTTGATGATGAGCCTCCTCGGTTAGTCAACTTGGTGGTCATGGATCTACCCACTGATAATCATATGTAGGTTATGCCTCTTTCTACCTCTAGTCTCCCCGATGAAGAACGAGTAGAGACTAGTAACTTAAATCTTGAATCGACTTAGGGAGAACCTTCCTAGAGTTCCTTGGAGTTTTCACCCATGAGCCGATTCAAGTCTTGGGATTCTAATGTTTAACTTGTCACTGAATTTCCCCATTTATGTGTTGATCCTCCTTTATGTCCTCAACATTATTTCAAGAGTGCAACTATGTTAGGCTATCCCTGGCATGGTCAACCTTTCTGGATTGGGCAGTTTGATTTGCTTTGGCATGGACCCACATTTGTGATTCATATGGTGTATTTACCTTCCATGAGTTCACGTATGGAAAACCTTGGCCTGTGCCCAGTTGTGGGCACACTTTGACGTGACCTACTAGACTATGTTGTGCTTGTACATATTGCACATAGTAGTGTGACTCTTTCCCCTTTTTGGTTTGGTGTGTAATGAAAGTATTTTACATTCCTTATTTATACCAAATATCCAAAAACTTATAAAATTCAAAAAACAAACCAAAAAATACATGGTCATGTTTTTACCTCATTCATATTTATGTCTTTCATTATGTGATTTAACCGTGGGTCTAGTATTTCTAGATGGTTTTTATAGGACAGGGTGGTGCTTCTATTGCAACATCCATTGGAACTTAGGTTCATTTCTCTTGAGCTTGGCATATAAGGGTAGGTCATATATCATTATCACCATTGCATTTTGATCGTGAGTGCCATATTTATGCCTTTGGTGTAACTCCGTCAAGTTGTGACTTTTCCACTTCCTTTATTCATGTCATAAACTGGCATTAGAGCTTACCTAATCATGGATACCCTAGTTAGCACCTTTTTGCCAAGATGGTGTCCATGCAGTCATTTTTTACTCCTTGGAATTCCTCCTTCTGACCCTCCATGACCTAGAATATGATCCTCATGTCCTCTTCTTCATCATATTTCTGGCTTTACCCCAAGAGGATTCCACCATTTTTATCCCTTGTGATTGCTATTTTTTATCAACCTACTTTTGCACGATGAGAATTGGTTTCTCTCTTCCATCATCATCATCTTCTTGGGCTACCACCCACTTTCACTTGGTGTTTACCCTTTCTTGGAGGTCTGCTACAGTGAGTGGTCCTAGTATCTCACCTCTTGTCCTCTTTACGTCATGAGCAGTTCCATCATTACTGGAACCAAATGCTACCCTCTATACCACTCTTTCCTCCAAAAGGAGTTTCCTTTAAGCTCTTTTCAGACTCCTTAATTTAGAAAAGATTTCCCAGTGAACTTGTCTACTTCACACTCATTAAAGTATCTAAAGTATCATCTACCTAATATAAGTTTAACCCTTTTCCGAAATAGGATAGAATAGTTATGAAAAATGAATACCCTAGTCTACTATGGCTAGGAGGTTCCCCCTTGTATACTTTTATTTCTTTTTTTGGCTTGGGGGACAACTTTACGAAAAATGAACTTATAAAAAATAGAAGGGGGGAACATATTTTTCTATTATCCATCAAAATGGAAAAATTAGTTGCATCACCCTTGAACACAACACATGTCTGTCCCATTATCTTACTGTTGGGTTTTAGTTTGCTTAGGAGTCGTACCATCCATATGAGTCTCTTTACTCCTCTGACTGGTTACTCTTCCAGTCATATGGAGCGTGCTTCGATGCCTCCTGCCATTTCGAGATATCACCTGGTGGTTATTAGTCATGCTGCCAAGTCATTCTTGTGTCGTGCCGCTATGTGTTCAAGGGAAGTCTCAGCCTGTGTTGGCCATCTACAGTAGCCTATTTCCCTTTTTGAGTCAGCCATCCTTGTGTCAGTTGTACTTCACTACTTCATGACTTCGTGACTTCATCCATTCATCACATCATCATGGTATGTTTCGTGTTGATTGATGGGGGATACATTATGGCCCTCCTTCGACGAATCTTGTCCTGTCGACTTCAGCGCATTATCTAAGAGCTTGATCTAGGACTAGTAGTACCTTGGAGCTTGTATACCTCAGTGGTAGGCTTCCTTGTGATCGACAGTGGGTTTTCATCATTGGCTCCTGATTTATCGAGTTCACTAGTGTTTGACATCAGCTCATCTATTCACACTTAATGCATTATACTAGGTACCTTGGGGCCATTTTCCTCATTGGTGGATTGCCTCCTGTCTATTACTGGTTTACCTCATTAACTAGTAATCAGGGGATTTCTACCATGCTCAACTTTAGCTCATCTATTCACATGGTGTAGATTCATACCATCAGGGTTATGTTAAGACCCTGGGTTAGGGACATCTCACTCTTATATGGCATCCTTCCCAGGCTACGTTGGAGTTATGTATCATTTATGTACTTTGATGGCTATCTTGAGACACTTATGTTCTGTCATGCATCCATAGTCCTATTGATGTATACCGTGACATAGATCCATGATTGTATTTGTTCGTGTCTATGCTCTATCTGTTGAGCCACATGGATCTATTGTGTATGTCTTCATGGCCATGTTCTAGCATTTCATGTCATGGATCCATAGTGTATTTTATGGAGGCCATGTTCAGTAATTTTTTATGACCGAGCATGGGTATGCCTTCCTTGGGGATGTTTTCAGCGGAGTTGAGCCTTCAACAATTGAGTTCCTCTAATCTAACTTCGTAGTCTTCGCTCCTTCCTCCCATTTTGAGCATCGAGTATTATTGTAATGTATTTAGACCATCAGTTTCTCTTTTTACCTCATGCATTAGGGGTCATCTGTTATAGCCCTATTTTCCACTCCATTATAGTGAGAGAAACTCAATATTAACTTACCTCATTTTTTTGGCTTAAATGCATCCCCTTTTCACCTTTTCTTTTACTTATGTGAGATTTATCCCATGTTAAAAGGGTTAAATTACATAATTGGTAAATTTCTCATAATTATTTTTCCAAAATATTATAGTTATGAGATAGTATTTATTTCATAATTGAGATAATTGATAAAAGGCTCATAATTGTGCAAAAGGTTTCTAGAGTTTGTCATTCCCAAGGAGATCAATTTTACCCACTTGTGTATGAGTTGGCTAGGGGTCCATTATTATATAAGTTTTTTAACTTCTCAATCCCCTGGGTGTCTAGATACATTCTCTTGGAGGATGGAATGAGCCTTTATAATCTCACCAAGAGGGCATGGGGGGAGGACTAGAAATGACAGTGTGATAGCTCTATTGCCTTGGGAGAGGAGACCATACTTCAAGTTGGAGGAGATGATATTCTTTGTGTTGATGGTATACATTTGATGTAGTTCCATTTATATGGTTAATAAAAATTTGTGTTTCCTTACATGAATTTGTGTTATGTATATTATATGATTGTATCTATTTCTTTTGATATAATGATATTCCAAGGAAAATCAACTACTTTTCTTGTTTAGGTGTGTTTGTGTGCATGTATAGATAACTCATACAAATGTGTTGGATTGCTCGAGTGGAGCGCAAGATTTGCATCGAACTCAAAACCCTTCCCCGATATGCGAGGATTCTAGGTGTGATCTCTTATCTATAGCATAGATTTGACTGCTTGCTGCATGCATGAAAATTTGGATTGAGAGGCCATTATTAGATTGCATTAGCCATTATATTTTTCTGTCAGGTGATCTCAATTGGGCATGAGATCATGGAGCAATAGCTCCTTGTGGATCTAGATGCAACAACAAGATTGCACAGTCCTGGAGGGAATCAGTCAACCTTTGATCACATGCAATGGACAAAAAGCCTCAGGATGACTTATGAATAGTTTATTGGCTGAGTGGCTATGACTGTCCCTCAAGCTCTATGCAATTTCTAGACTGAAGCTAAGGCTGCCAACTAGACCTGCACAAATTCTAAGAGAAAGCCCAGCGATGGGCTACTTTGCGCAATTTTCAAGGGGAAGATAGCCTGCATGCTCTGTGAAATTTTCAAGGGGAAGGTATCCTACATGCTCTATGCAATTTTGGAGAGCAACTCGATGCCTTGATGCACTGTGCAATTCTAGAGAGTAAGGTTGGTTTCCCTCTAGTTCTACGCAATTCTCAAGGTTAGCACAAGAACTAGTTGAAGACCAAGTCATGAGAGGTCAATTTGCGGGTGAAAGGGAAACAAGTTAGTGAACACAAGATGATAAGCTAAAAAACTCAATTGAAAGCACAAGTACCTGCGCAATGCAAGACATGCTGCAAATGATGGTTGGTAGGGAGGCTTCAAAAGGAAGCTAAGGAAAAAATTTGGAGGATGGTTGTAGCCGCTAAAACGAATCCCAATATTAATATTAATATGATAAACCCTAATATTATAAAGTCAATATATATATATATATATATATATATATATATATATATATATATATATATATATATATATATATATATATATATATATATATATATATATCTATATATATATATAAACTTGATTTGTGTTTATATAATTAGAGCTTAGATATATGTCATTAGATTTTGGATATATACCTTTTTCACAAAGATTTGGCACAGTTTTATGATTAAATATTAGTGTTTATAAAATTATACCACTAGTACAATATGGTTAATTAGTTACTAAAAAAATGACTAAATTTTGCATATAATGACCATTTTTCAGTCAGTGACCAGTAGTAGCTAATTTACAGTATCTTATAACGCGACCAACTTTTAGCGTTTTTAATTTAGCCATTAATTAGTTGTTTAAATTTTGTCATCTAGAGTATATTTAGTCATTAATTTGGTCATTAATTTAGTCGTTGATTTAGTCATTAATTGCCACAATTAATGACCAAATATACAACAAAATATATTACTATATGATCAACTGAGAAAACCAATTAATGACAAAAAATATGACCAAAATGTTGGTCATGTTATAGAATACTGTAAAATTAGCTACTAATAGTCCTATATATGCAAATTTTAGTAGTTGTTTAAAACCAATTAATGACCAAAGAAATATGACTAAATTTTGGTCATGTTATAAGATATTGTAAATTAGTCACTGATAGTCATATATATACAAAATTTAGTCGTCATTTGTGATCACAAATTTATCATTTGTAGTAGTCATTTATATTTTTTGGGTAGTTTCGTATTCATTATATAAACAACTAATTTAATAGTTTATATTCATTTCATTTACTTTCATTAATAATCATTATAAATGACTAATTTAGTCACATATTATTTCCTTTTCTGAAATGAAAGAAGATATAATGCAGAGTATAAGACATAAAATATGATGAAAACTGGAATATAAACTAAAGTAGACTATAAAATATTTATACAACATATACATCAACATCACTATGTCAATGCCATTTTTTCCCAGAAAAGCAAGAAACTCGAACAAGTTTTCTTCAGTTGGCCGATATTGTCCACTATGTGGCGAAATGACCTGTATAAAAAAAACAAATAAAACGTCACCATAGAAAAAGAACACCTTGGGAACTTAATAACAATCATGTCAACTAAGTTACAATCTAAAAAGATAAAATTGTTGATATCTTGTCAAAACAAATGGAAAGAAAAATACAACATATGATAAATATTGTATGACAGCTAGTTGGAAAATTGCATCATAGAAGAAAAAAATTATCCTATGGTTACCCATACATGTGGGTGGTTAAAATGCCCCAATATGCCATGGTCCTTAGGATATAGAGGAAGTAAACCTACTACTAACATAATGATTGATTGGTTGCATCTTGGCGTTGTCTCTCCTTTGTGAGTCCAAAAAAAAAAAAAAGTGCATCATTAACTAGCTATACTCCATGGTATCATTTTCGCATGTTATCTCCACAAACTTACCAAAAATGTCATATATGCCACACAAATGGAATTTTGGAATTGTTTTTAAAACTGCGTCATTTATACCCCCTTCCAATGTATCTAACCAAATGTACCCACTTGATGTTCTTTTTTCATATTCGTTTACATCCTAAAACATATTCGTTTCAAAACCAAAGACAACTCCAATATCTCCAGATCCTAATGCTCATCCATATTTTCGATAACCATAAGAATTAATTCTCTCTTATGATCAATATTGTACAACAATGAAGCTACACAAAATACTCAGTCAATTGGTATAAATTTCAAACATAATGAGAAAAGGAGCAGTGCATCATTCTCTACCATGTGTTCTACCAAATAAAATGGTAAAAATACTAAGAGGAAAACTCTCTTTTTTACAATGCATTTTAAGAAGAATAAATGGATATTCAATTCCTTATATTCTATTTTAAGAAATCCATTTGCATTTTAATGTCGAAGTACCTCCACATAAAGAGATATAACATTTAAAGTTTCCACATACATCATAGAAATTCAGGATAATACTTCCATAAATAAGAAAATGAATTAGAACCAAACAAATCACATGTGACAAGAAAAGGGATGCAAAGCTTTGGTTATCTTGCACAGATAAAAAAGTTTCATTGTTTTGTATGTGAATCTTGTAGTCAATACCCACTCATTGAAATAATTGAACACAAGACAATTAAACTAAATAAATAGGAATACACTTTATGAGAAGAAAGAAAAATAATACCTCAACCAAAAACAAAACTCATACTACAATAGAAACAATAAAATAAGTCGTATTGGTATGTGCATGAATTGAAAGAGAAATGAGAACAATTTCACAAGAAGGAAAGTGCGAGAGAAAATCAAACTGTACACTCTATATTAAATTAGGTATATACAAGAGTATAAATTTGGTGGATAGAAATATTTTATGAGTTAGGAGAGTGATAATAATTCACCCACTTCATTGTAATAAACTTGCATATGTAATAAATATTGGACCAAATCAACTAGGCCCAAGTCTCATCACTCAACTAAGTTACTAAGATTACGTCATGGAAGAATAGCCTGGCCTCAAAAGCAAGTTTTGATACAACAAAAAAATGGGTTATTATGAGTATTGGCTCCATTTTTTGTCTGCCTCCTACACCTTATTTGGATGGTCTTTATAAATTTCTCATTAAATCTAATTCAACACCTTATAAGTTATATCTTGTTTTATATCCTATACATTTCTCTTGGTTTAGAATCTAGCTTTTATAACAAACATGGAAAATATTTCCTTGACAATAAACCTCGAAACCTGGTATGATTTGCCAGAATATTGCATGGTAACAAGGTTAAAAGATAAATTGTTGAGTTTTCTGAATTAATAAAGAAATTATTAATCCTTTTTCCATTTTCTATGTATCACCAAAATCAAAACAGAAGTACAACATGATAGAATTAACCCCATATCTGTAATTAATGGCAGTTGAATCCTTGGGTTACCTAATATATATCACATAGAATGGACAAGGTTTAATCAAAGGCACTCCCCTCCCTAAATAAGGAACCAGACAACCAATTAATGGACATTTTGGAGATGATTCCTCAGATCATGAAGGAACATGAATGAGTGGAAAATATGATACATTGCATTCAAACCTACCCAGATTCAGGATCATGAATTCAATGTGTCAAAACATAGCCAAGTGGTCCAAACAATGTTTGTGAGACCACACTGGTTTGTTAGTTGATCAACTCTGATCCTGAATTCAATAGGGTCAAAGATGTAAATTCATTGGTATCCCCTTCAACTTCCAGGCTTAACAAAATAATATTTTGGACATGGTCATTTAGGGAGTGGAAAAGTAATTACAAAAATTGTTGACCAAGGTAATGGCTAACACTACTACATTTCAAATATGAAATACGTTTCTAGCTGCCATCCCATCTACATTCATCTTGTTGGGTTTCATCATCTAATGCATAACAACGTCATGAGAAATCTATCCAAAAATATTTTGGCTAATAAGGGAGGAGGAAAGGTCTTTCATCACAACAATAGGAACACCTATTGCATCTGAGGACACATGAGGTATAGGAATCATCAAAGCTTATACCTAAGGCTTAAGCCTTACCTTTTTTTTATCTCCTATGGATTCCTTCAAGTTCAAAAACTGGTTTTTATAACAAATATATCAAATCTTTGTGCACAAGTACACATTGTGGAGCACAATCTCAAAACATTCATTCATAAAGGGGTTTTACAATTCTAAAAAATAGAGTCAATATGTTGCAGTTATATGGGGGCATTTATATGTATTGGGGGTTCTAAAAAAGGTATTTAGTAAAATAGAGGATACCTAGTAAAAATAGGGTTTTTTATTATTATTGGAAAGATGTATTGGGAATGGGGTTCATAGAAGACTTTTGGAAGAAGACTAATATGCTAATAATATATTCTTGAGGGAGGGCTGAGATTCCAGGGGTGATTGTTCTCAGATTTGGCACCATATATCATTGTTTTCAGGAGGACAGATTGGAGATCAATCATCATATTTTAAAGCTGAGATAATACATATGTGTCCTGCAAAACTTTGAGGCCAAATTCTCTATACTAAGCAACATCATTAAAGGGTTTGTAATTTCTGAAGGAGAAAAACATTTTGTAGCTTCTTTATGAGTTTATATTAGTTTATACCAGTGGGCCGAGATTGGTCAAAATTTGTCACCAAGTGAAGCTACAGTTTCCTTGATCTTCCTATATTGTAACAACATTCTGAATTAAGAAACAAAATTAACGATTGCCTCTTATTTCCTCTTGTATTTCCCTTACTATGCGTGCCAAGTGTTTGATGAAATTATTGCACTCTAACTGTTTGTAAAAAATTGTTAAAGAAAGTTTGTTTATGAAGGAAAAAATTGCATAATTTAGAATTGGTACGTCACAGTGGTATCATATCATGCTCCTGGCCCGCTGTTGGACTAGAACATATTGAAAAGAAGAATATTGGAACCAGAATAAAAAGGTTTAAGCTAACTAGGAAAAACAAAATTGTTTCCAAATCAGAAATTTGAAGACTATAGCGAAGCCTTCATAAAGGTAAAAAAAATCTTGGAAGCCTAGTTATCATCAAGGGCTACCAAGAAGGGAAGAAGTAATGACAAACCTGAATTTGATACAAGCAGGATTGAAGGCTTAGTACATTTAGTTGAGAAGACAGATAAGGATGAAGGCATGGAAGCAGTTGATGCTGTAGAGGATCCAGATGCAGTAGAAGCTTTGAAAATTCCATTTAGAGGGAACCAAAAGGTAAATAAAGATATGGGAAAGATGTTAAATCCAACAAAAGAGACAACACATGTATTTGAAGGTGAAGTCCAAGATCGAGATATCAAGGACAAATTTGGAGGATTTTTCCTGTTGAAGAAAAGTATAGGACAGACAGTTGCAAAAATGGCCTAGCACTTTTAGAAATGAATGAATTAGTGTCATTGTTTGCTGAGCAAAATCCTTCTACTCAGTTACCTGAAAGTACAATTATAGTTTATAATTGAGGCAAGGGAAGATATACACTTAAAAGGGGAGGTTGCAGTATCTCTAAGGATTGTTCAGCTATGGAGTTGGGCCATTCTATAGACATTTTGGAGGCAAAGAAGTTGTAGTCCCATAATCCACAAGAGGTGGATCATTATACACACGTACAAATTTTCCTAGTCCTGCGAGTTAAGTGGCTCATGGTTTCTCAACAAATGCAAGTAAAATGATATGGTAGTATATGTTATCAAAATAATGGAATAAACTCTTAAACCAACATACTGGAACCCATTTCTAAGCAATCAAAAAGACTTGGCAGCCTAAAAAATTGCACTAGTTTATTGGAAATGAGCATTGTGCAAATGAGTGATGGCTATGTGAAACTTTGGAATATTAATCAAGAATAAAATGTTGTTCAATTTCCACCAAGCTCTGCATGGTTACTTGCATCAAAATCTGCAGATTATAAAATATATTATGATGATCTTTGAAAGATAAAAACACCATTGTGCATTTTGTCACATCACAGGAAAATTGTGGATAATGTCAAGTCCCTTGATTCGACCAACCTTGCCTCAACTTCAAGTGATGGTACACTCAAGCCTTGGAACCTAGAAACAAGTACACAAAGTGTACTTTGCAACCTTATTCTGACATATTCTGTGCCTAAAAATGAAAATAACCTTGTGGAGCTTTTTGCAGCTGATAGGTATAATTCTACTGGTTTAGAGTCAAATGAGGTGTTTATCTATCGTGAATATTTTTCAATACCAGTGGCATCTTACAAGTTTAACTGTGTAGACCCATTGAATGGTCAAGAGGTATATGATGTCGATGGGAAGTCGGTTTCCTCTATGTGCTAAAGAGGGTAGACCCAAACTTTGGTTGCATCACCACTATTAACATCCAGAGGCCTCTATTACCCTTCAATTGGGAATACAAGATTTTAGTTTTCTTTGGGGCCTTGCAATACTTATTTTATGTGAGAAATACCATGCAAAAACATTACCATCCTCTAGCTCTTGCATCTACATTATAAAAGGAAAACTATCTCAAGACATCCATACGAATGTAGACTCCAGGTTGCTCTCAAAAGAAGACTTTTATGACAAAGAGATGTTTTCCTGCAAATTTTGTCTAGAGCTCTTACATATGCTTATATGGGCAGTCACTTTAGTCTTATCAATATTGGAATAGGTTCTCAAGTTTTATCCAAATGATCGCATAAATAATGAAATATTTTTATTTATTGCACTAGAACTTTGTATGTACTGCAACATTCTTGGAAATGATAAGTCTGATATTCCTAATCATGGTGATCTAATAACTACCATTTTAGGAATTGCTAGAAGCCTTGAGTATTGGTTGGCTCATAGGTTGTTACTTTCAAAGGTCCCAAACAACAGGTTGAAGCATGCTAAGCTTTTGAACAAATGTTTGGAATTTTTGAATGAACAAGAGCATTTGGTGGTTTGTGCATGTGCTCATGAACAACTCAATTCCATGATGAACACTAAAAGTGATGTGCAAGTTCATGTTGCTGGGGATCTTCTTGCTATGCTACAACAAGAGATGCTTGTCAAAACTATTGAAATGAAGGAATATGACACCACAACAATAAAATTTGGTAGGGTTTCAGAGATCTCATAAACAAATTTCTGAAATTTGATGCTACAGGTTATGATGCCTTGCAGATTTTTCAAGTTGATAAGCATCCAAGCAGCATGGGCATTGGCAAAGCCAAGGAAGGATTTTTGTTATTTGGCATGTTTAAGAAGCGTGTCATTGTCATGGCTGACGTCTTTTAAGGACTTGGTTCTTAGTGCCTGTATTATATCTTAACATTTTGAATGGTCGTCTCAACACTATACCACTGCTCCATTAGTGTTATGAAATGATGTCATCCATGCACAACACTTTGAAATATGTTAAAGATATTCCACATCTACTCGAGATTTCGGTGTCCAGGTTATCTGTCAACATTGGATGATTGGACAACAATGTCAAAGAGTATGAATTCCATTTTACATACAAGGAAATTTTTTGAGAGTGGGATTTCAGAAAGACAGCATGAGCATGCAAGAATGTCCAATTTGAATATTGTAAGACAAGCTTTTACATGCATTACAATTGAGCTTGTCCATATCTATGAATTTTGAACTGATAAATCGAGTCATTGACTTTAATCAAAGCAATAGAAACAAATATGGAAAGATGATTACATCTGGGGTTTGTCTAGAGTTGGATGAATTGAAGGAAATATACGAGGGCTTGCTTGAGGATATTTCAGCGCTTGAGCTAAAATGTCTCCCATGCCAAGCTAATAATCCCAAACATAGGTCCATTGTGTATATACCCCAAATTGGTTATTAGTTATGCCTTTCTGGACTAAAACTCGATGATAGTGAATTGGAAAATCTTAAAGACACCGAGTTTGCTTTTGCATGTGAAAAGGATCATCATGAAGTGTACTTTTATCATACTTCAAAGACAAAAGAGTTGGATCTTCTTCTAGGAGACATCTATCAAAAAATGTCAGATATGGAAAGAGCCATAATAAGAGATTTGGAATTGCAGCTTTAGCCTTTCTCAATGCATTTTCATATGACATCAAAGTCTATTGGGGAGATGGACTGCATGCTCTCATTGGCATTAGTTGCACACCAATACATGCATGTCAGGCTAGTGCTCACTGCAGAGGATGCACTTGAGATAAAAAAAGGAAAGTACTCATTTTCTGTAGGGAATAATGCCTTCTCCTCTCAGAAACCCCTGCAAGTGTTGCCATCCTGCATGTATAGAATGTTGATGGCACTATTGTCCTTGTGATCAAAATGTCAATACATAAAAAATTGGAGACTAAGGAATCTAATCTATCCTAGAATGGTTTCCTTTGTGTGCTAAAGATGGCAGACCCAAACTTTGGTTGCATAACCACTGTTAACATCGAAGGCCTCTATTACCCTTCATTTGTAAAACAGATTGGATGTAAGGTGAAAATCAGACTTCTTGCACCTCACGCAATTGACAAGGCATATGTATATTGCTGCATGAAGAGCAGGCCTAACATTACAGAATATTAGGTATTTGTACCATTTTTGTCAAATGACCCACCCTCCTTGAACAATGTTGGATTGGGCTTCTCCAAAATCATACACTTCTACATACATGTGTGCTCTCAAAGGAGTACAAGCTATTTATAGATGGCACTCAATCAATAGCCATTGGATTAGTTGTGCTACCATATCTACATGAACTCAGATCAATTATTCCTCAATCTAGTGCTTTGGATGTAGGCCCAACGAAGTTTGGGCATGGAAACCCTTACACCCAAAATACCAAATAAATGAATTCCCTGGATACCAAGATGTTTGGTAGCATCATGGTTCAATTGGGAATACAAGATTTTAGTTTTATTTGGGGCATTGCATTACTGATTTTGTGTGAGCAATACCATGCAAAATCATTACCATCCTCCAACTCTTGCATCTACATTATAAATGGGAAACTGGCTCAATACATCCATACAAATATAGACTACAGGTTGCTCTCAATATAAGACTTCTATGACAAAGAGATGCTTTCCTGCAAATTTTGTCTAGAGCTCTTGCAGATGCTTATACGGGAAGTCACTTTAGTCTTATCAATCTTGGAACAGGTTCTCAAGTTTTATTCGGATGATCTCATAAACAATGAAATATTTTTATTTATTAAACCTGAACTTTGTATGTACTGCAACTCTTTTGGAAATGATAACTTTGATATTCCTAATCATGGTGATCTAGTAGCTACCTTTTTAGGAATTTCTCGAAGCCTTGAATATTCGCTGGCTCACAGGTTGTTACTTTAAAGGTCCCAAACAACAGGTTGAAGCATGCTAAGATTTTGAACAAGTGTTTGGAATTGTTGAATGAACACAAGAATCTGGTGGTTTGTGCATGTGCTCATGAACAACTCAACTCCATGATGAACACTGAAAATGATGTGCAAGTTCATGCTACTGGGGCCCTTGCTAGGCTACAACAAGACATGATTGTCAACACTATTCAAATGAAGGAATATGACACCGCACCAATAAAATTTGACAAGGTTTCAGAGATCTCATTAAACATATTTCTGAAAATTGATGCTACAGGTTATAATGCCTTGCAATATTTTTCAAGTTGATAAGCATCCAAGTAGCATGGGCATTGGCAAAGCCAAGGAAGGATTTTTTATATTTGGCATGTTTAACAAGTGTGTCATTGTCATGGCCTGATGTATTTTGAAGACTTGGTTCATAAGGCCTATATTAGATCTCAACATTCTGAATGGTTGTCTCAACATTATACTGCTTCTCCATCATTGTGATGAAATAATGCTAGCCCTGCATAACACTTTGAAATCTGTGAAAGATATTCCACATCTACTCGAGATTTCAGTGTCCAAGTTATCTGTCAACATTGGATGATTGGATAGCACTGCCAAAGAGTATGAGTTCCATTTCACATACAAGGAAAATTTTTGAAATTGAGATTTCAGAAAGACAACATGAGCATGTAGGAATGTTCAATTTAAATATTGTAAGACAAGATTTTACATGCATTACAGTTGATCTTGTCCATATATATGAAGTTTGAATGGATATATGGAGTCTTTGACTTTAATCAAAGCAACATAAACAAATACTGAATGATGATTGCATTCAGGATTTGTCTAGAGTTGGATGAATTGAAGGAAATATACGAGGGCTTGCTTGAGGAGATTTCAGCACTTGAGCTAAAATGCCTCCCATGCCAAGCTAATAATCCCAAACACGAGTCCATTATGTATATACCTCAAATTGGTTATCAATTGTGCCTTTCTGGACTAAAACTCGACTATAGTGATTTGGAAAATCTTAAAGAGACAGAGTTTGCTTTTGCAGGTGAAAAGGATCATAGCGATCGAAACATTTCAAGAGACAAGATTCTGAGACTTCATTTAGAGCTAAAGGTGAAAAGGATCATGAGAAGCATACTTATATCATATTTCAAAGACAAAAGTGTTGGATCTTCTTCTAGGAGACGTCTATCATAAAATTTTATATATGGAAAGAGCCATAATAAAATATTTTAAATTGCAGGAATGCATTTGCATATGACATCAAAGTTCGTTGGGAAACTAGACTACATGCTCTCATTGGCATTAGTTGCACACCAATACATGTATGTTAGGCCAGTGCTCACTGCGGAGGATGCACTTGAGACAAAAAAGGAAATCACTCATTTCTGTAGGGAATAATGCCTTCTCCCACTCAGAAACCCTGCAAGAATTGACAGCCTGCCTATACAGAATGTTGATGGCACTATTGTCCCTATGATCAAAAGGTCAATACATAAAAAATTGGAGATTAAGGAATCTAATCTATCCTGGACTGGTTATGTCCTGATTGCTTACAACAGAAAACCATCAAACAATGAAGAAGGGGATCCTATTAAGTCCATCCATGGAGTATTAGCAAATAGAAAAGTGGCAACAAAAGAAGTGGAATATGCCAAACATAATGTCAGGGTGCCAAAAGTATATGTTCGAATTAATGGAAACTTGGAGTTACTGATGATCATCCATATATATGCTCAATCAAATAAGCCTAGATTATTTATGCCTTGATAGAATTTCATGTGCTATACTACAAAAATAGTTTTCTATGAAGACAGTATCAACGCCTATATCTACTTAATCCTGAGAATAGTCCTAGAAATCCACAATAAAAGAGGTTGTGGCTCCAAAGCTTAACATGTTGGATAAGTCCTCACAATATATGTGGAGGCTTTTGTAATACAAAAGTTGATTCAAAACTTGTTCCCAAGTAAATCTGGCCAATTGTATTTGTAATGCTTTCAAAAAATTTCTTAATCCTACACTCCTATGTCATACTAGTTACTTTTCAATGCATTTATAACAACTTTTCATTTACACATCAATTATTGTGTCATTCCTTTTCCCAGTTTCCTAGAAATTTGTAAGTGACATTTTTTAACATGTACCATTTCCCAATACCATATGCACTTCTTGATCTCAGTGGCAAGAATCACATTAAGTGGCAATTCTTTGCTATTGAATTGTGTTTGTATGGTGAAGCGCGGACCTTAAAAGCATATATATGGTAGCTATCGATTCTTCCCAACCCAAATTTTCCTGCAATGGTATTGTACCACCACTTGATTCTATAAAGAAGTTGCAATCAATCCAGTACCATAAATATGACACCGTAGTTCATGGTTTTACGACTCATATTCTAACTGAAATTATATCAAATGATAAAACACAATCATAGATTGAAGTACTTTGTCCACTTAAAAAGCATCTGATACTAGCCAACAGGATGGCAATTCACTAGTGAGGTTGATGGAATGTTAAGCCACCACCAGTGTTCCATTCCTTTAATGCTCTCAATAAATTTCTCTCTGATTTGTTGGAGAAGGGCCATTCCATACGAAATTCAATGAAACTATCATCCAAAACAACAAAAGGTGTCTAGACGATGTTGAAATAACATATTGATGTTTCTTTGACTTTTGTCTTATAGATATCTAAGTAGAAAACACATCAAAGCAGATCTCTCCAGACCTTAGTAGACTGATCCATCTCTGTTGAGCCTTTAGAGGCTAGTCCTAAGTACAGGAAGGCATAAACCGATTGAATGTGAGTTCAATATGAGCAAAGAAAATTTTAAATATTCAATATCACCTCTGGACATATTATCAATGTCCATGATAAGGGAGGAGTCCCCTGACAGAGTAATCTTGACAATGCTGGTGTTTGTCAAGCCCCACAAGGGTACAAGAGAACAACAAACAATGGAAAAAAAAGCAGCCAATCCTTTCTGCAATAGAACTTTTTTGAGCCTGGACATACACTAGCAACAAAAGAACCAATCTTCAAGTTTTGATGCCAAATCGAATATGAGCTGAGATGAGAGCACGACCAGAACTGCACACTTCAATTGTCAAGAAACAGGTCTTGCTAAAGATTAGTAAAAAATCCAGCTATATTTCATCTTTTGGATAGTTGGTCAACACAGTTTATAATTGTTGAATGAACAAGAGCATTTGGTGGTTTGTGCATGTGCTCATGAACAATGCAATTCCATGATGAACACTGAAAGTGATGTGCAAGTTCATGCTGTTGGGGCCCTTTCTAGGCTACAACAAGAGATGCTTGTCAACACTATTGAAATGAAGTAATATGACACCGCACTAATAAAATTTGACAGGGTTGCAGAGATATCATTAAACAAATTTCTGAAAATTGATGCTACAGGTTATGATGCCTTGCAATTTTTTTCAAGTTGATAAGCATCCAAGCAGCATGGGTATTGGCAAAGCCAAGGAAGGATTTTTTATATTTGGCATGTTTAAAAAGTGTGTCATTGTCATGGGTGGACGTCTTTTAAAGACTTAGTTCATAAGGGATCACAACATTCTGAATGGTTGTCTCTACACTATACCACTGCTCCATCATTGTGATGAAATGATGTCAGCCCTGCACAACACTTTGAAATCTATGAAAGATATTCCACATCTACACGAGATTTCAGTGTCCAAGTTATCTGTCAACATTGGATGATTGGACAACAATGTCAAAGAGTATGAGTTCCATTTCACATACAAGGAAAATTTTTGAAATTGAGATTTCAGAAAGTCAGCATGAGCATGCAAGAATGTTCAATTTAAATATTGTAAGACATGATTTTACATGCATTACAGTTGAGCTTGTCCATATATATGAAGTTTAAACTAATATATGAAGTCTTTGACTTTAATCAAAGCAACATAAACAAATATTGAATGATGAGGGATTTGTCTAGAGTTGGATGAATTGAAGGAACTATACGAGGGCTTGCTTGAGGAGATTTCAGCAATTGAGCTAAAATGCCTCCCATGCCAAGCTAATAATCCCAAACACGGGTCCATTTTGTATATACCTCAAATTGGTTATCAATTGTGCCTTTTTAGACTAAAACTCGACTATAGTGATTTGGAAAATCTTAAAGAGAAAGAGTTTTCTTTTACAGGTGAAAAGGATCATTGGGAAGCATACTTTTATCATATTTCAAAGACAAAAGTGCTGGATCTTATTCTAGGAGACGTTTATCATAAAATGTTATATATGGAAAGAGCCATAATAAGATATTTGAAATTGCAGGAATGCATTTTCATATGAAATCAAAGTTCGTTGGGAAACTGGACTGCATGCTCTCATTGGCATTAGTTGCACACCAGCACATGTATGGCAGGCCATTGCTCACTGCAGAGGATGCACTTGAGACAAAAAAGGAAATCACTCATTCTTGTATGGAATAATGCCTTCTCCCTCTCAGAAACCCCTGCAAGCATTAACAACCTACCTGTATAGAATGTTGATGGCATTATTGTCCCTGTGATAAAAAGGTCAATACATAAAAAAATTGGAGACTAAGGAATATAATCTATCCTGGACTAATTATGTCCAGATTGCTTATAGCAGAAAACCATCAGACAATGAAGAAGGGGATCCTACTAAGTCCATCCATGGAGTATCATCCAATAGAAAAGTGGCAACAAAAGAAGTGGAAGATGCCAAACATAATGTGAGGGCGCCAAAAGTATATGTCCGAATTAATGGAAACTTGTAGTTACTGATGATCATCCATATATATGCTCAATCAAATAAGCCTATATTATTTATGCCCTGATGGATTTTCATGTGCTATACTACAAAAATAGCTTTCTATCAAGACAATATCAACGCCTATATCTACTCAATCCTGAGAAGTGCCCTAGAAATCCACAATAAAAGAGGTTGTGGCTCCAAAAATTAACATGTTGGATAAGTCCTCACAACATATGTGGAGGCTTTTGTAATACAAAATTTGATTCAAAACTTGTTCCCATAGTAAATCTGACCAATTGTATTTTTAATGTTTTCAAAAAAATTCTTATTCCTACACTCCTATGTGAGACTAGTTACTTTGCAATGCATTTATAACAACTTTTCATTTACACATTAATTATTGTGTCATGCCTTTTCCCAGTTTCCTAGAAATTTGTAAGTGACATTTTTAAACATGTACCATTTCCCAATACCATATGCACTTCTTGATCTCGGTGGCAAGAATCACATTAAGTGGCAATGGTTTGATGTTGAATTGTGTTTGTATGGTGAAGCATGGACCTTAAAAGTGTATACATGGTAGCCATCCTTCTTCCCAACCCAAATTTCCCTCTAATGGTATTGTACCACCACTTGATTCTATAAAGATGTTGCAATCAATCCAGTACCATAAAGATGAAACTAGTTCATGGTTTTACGACTCATATTCTAACTGAAATTATATCAAATGATAGAACACAATCATAGATTGAAGTACTTTGTCCACTTAAAAAGTATATGATACTAGCCAATAGGATGGCAATTCACTAGTGAGTTTGATGGAATGTTAAGCCATGACCAGTGTTCCATTCCTTTAATGCTCTCAATAAATTTCTCTCTTATTTGTTGGAGAAGGGCCATTCCATACGAAATTCAATGAAACTATCATCCAAAACAACAAAAATTGTCTAGACAATGTTGAAATAACATATTGATGTTTCTTTGACTTTTGTCTTATAGATATCTAAGCAGAAGACACATCAAAGCAGATCTCTCTAGACCTCAGTAGATTGATCCATCTCTGTTGAGCCTTTAGAGACTACTCCTAAGTACAGGAAGGCATGAATCGATTGAATGTGAGTTCAATACGAGAAAAGTAAATTTCCAAATTCAATATCACCTCTGGACATATTATTAATATCCATGATAAGAGAGGAGTCTCGTGACAGAGTAATCTTGACAATGTTGGTGTTTGTCAAGCCCCACAAGGGTATAAGAGAACAACAAACAGTGGAAAAGAAAGCAGCCAATCCTTTTTGCAATAGAACTTTTCTGAGCCTAGACATACACTAGCAACAAAAGAACAAATCTTCAAGTTTTGATCCCAAATCGAATATGAGCTGAGATGAGAGCACAACCAGAACTCCAGACTTCAATTGTCAAGAAATAGGTCTTGCTAAAGATACCGCCAAGGTTCAACAAGATGATTGGCATTGATTGTTGAACTTCGTTGATGTTGATGGTATTGATTGTTGAACTCCTCTACCATGGACCTAACAAAAATGTACCCTTCACTCAAAGGAAAATAATTGGTTAGGCATGCTAAGTTTTTTCTACCACATTTTAAGGTTGAGGGGATGAACCCTTCACTTAAACCAAAATCAGTAGTTAGGCATGTTAAAAGGTTGAGCAATCCAAGTCTGAAGACTTTGATCTGGATGATGTTTATGTATCTCTTGTTGATGATCTCATTTTTAGTAGTGTTGAATCAATGGTGACTTTCACGAGTGGTCATGTTGATAAGTGATTTGTAGATTAAAACACCCATGATCTTCCCCCTACTCAGTGAAATTTTCTCAACTTTTGAATAAACAATTTTCACCATATTTACAGACCATAAAAAGTCATAAAACAATCTGAATCTCCTTCTGATGTAATTGGATTGATACATATAGTAGAGACACCATCCTTTCGAATTGTGAATTGGCCTTTACTGGTTGTTGAAGGAGAACAATGATAAGCTTCCAGTGGTCCTGGTTCGTTCTGTTGAAGCAGAGATGTCATCCATATAAGTTATTGCATGATTAGTCAAAAATCCAGCTATATTTCATCTTTTGGATAGTTGGTCAACACAATATATAATTGTAATGATTTCAAGATGTACAATTTTCTAAACTATTTCAATGTCCTCTAAAAGGAGGTAAAAAACTCACCTACCTTTTTACTTTATTTTAAGTAAGGAGCAAAGTAGAAGACATGGAGGAGGCTTTCTAGCCATACAAGTATTTACAGAATCATAACTCCACCATTTTTATCTCCATTATCGATATTCTCTCATTGATACTCCTGAGCTTTAGAAGCAATTGGTTTTAATTGACCTCCAAAATCCTTTTCTCTTCTAGAAACCATGTAGTAAAGCTTTTCTTCTTTCGATATGTAGACATTTGAACATGCATAATTAAAATTTTCAAGATGGTTTTGTCCTCTTTGAGGTAATATGGAAAGTTTTTGACCCTGGGGGCCATGGCAGCTCACATCAAGACAATCATTTGTTGGTTGCCCCATAGAATGAAAAATCACCTCTCCTCTCTTGAGTAAGAATGTAAACCAACCAACCTTCCGCACAGCTCTAAGAACCATACGAAATTCAATGAAACTATCATCCAAAAAAACAAAAAGTGTCTGGATGATATTGAAATAATATATTGTTGTTTATTTTGACTTTTTTCTATATATATATATATATATAATATATATATATATATATATATATATATATATATATCTTAGCATAAGACACATCAAAGTAGATCTCTCCAGACCTCAGTAGACTGATCCATCTCTGTTGAGCCTTCAGAGACTACTACTAAGTACAGGAAGACATGAACAGATTGAATGTGAGTTCAATACGAGAAAATAAAATTTCAAAAATTCAATATCACCACTGGACATATTATTAATATCCATGATAAGGGAGGAGTCCACTGACAGAATAATCTTGACAATGTTGGTGTTTGTCAAGCCCCACAAGGGTTCAAGAGAACAACAAAGAGTGGAAAAGAAAGCAACCAATCCTTTCTGCAATAGAAATTTTCTGAGCCTGGACATATACTAGCAACAAAGGAACCAAATCTTCAAGTTTTGATGCCCAACCAAATACGATCTTGTTATGAGAGCAAGACCAAAACTACACACTTGAATTGTCAAGAAACAGGTCTTGCTAAAGATAATTGCCAAGGCTGAGCAAGATGATGTTGGTGACATTGATCATTGAACTTCGTTGATGTTGGTGGTATTGATTGTTCAACTCCTCTACCATGGCCATAACAAAAATGTACCCTTCACTCAAAGGAAAATAATTGGTTAGGCATGCTAAGTTTTTTCTACAACATCATAAGGTTGAGGGTATGAACCCTTCACTCAAACCAAAATCATTGGTTAGGTGTGTTAAAAGGTTGAGCAATCCAAGTCTGAAGACTTTGAGCTAGATGATGTATATTTATCTCTTGTTGATGATCCCATTTTTAGTAGCATTGAATCAATGATGATTTTGATGAGTGGTCATGTTGATCAGTGATTTGTATATTAAACACTCATGATCTTCTTCCTACTCAGTGAAATTGTCTCAACTTTTGAATAAACAATTTTCACCATATTTACAGACCATAATAAGTCATAAAACAATCTAAATTTCCTTCT
Organism: Pinus tabuliformis; assembly: GCA_031772625.1. Classification (NCBI taxonomy): domain Eukaryota; kingdom Viridiplantae; phylum Streptophyta; class Pinopsida; order Pinales; family Pinaceae; genus Pinus; species Pinus tabuliformis. The sequence goes on from CM062806.1 coordinate 589,798,387, forward strand.
GATGTAATTGGATTGATGCAGATAGTAGAGACACCGTCCTTCCAAATTGTGAATTGTCCTTTACTAGTTGTTGAAGGAGAACAATGATATGTTGCCAGTGGTCTTGGTTCCTTCTATTGAAGAGGAGATGTCATCCATATAAGTTATTTCATGATTAGTAAAAAATACAGCTATATTTCATCTTTTGGATAGTTGGTCAACAAAATTTATAATTGTAATAATTTCAAGATGTACAATTTTCTAAACTATTTCAATGTCTCTAAAAGGAGGAAACAAAACCACCTACTTTTTTACTTTATTTTAAGTAAGGAGAAAAGTAGAAGAGATGGAGGAGGCTTTCTAGCCGTATAAGTATTCATAGAATCATAACTCCACCCTTTTTATCTCCAATCTTGTTATTCTCTCATTGATACTCTCGAGCTTTAGAAGCAAATGGTCTTATTTGACCTCAATAATCCTTTGCTCTTCTAGAAACAATGTAGTAAAGCTGTTCTTCTTTCGATATGCAGGCTTTTGAACATGTAAATATTAAAATTTTCAAGATGGTTTTGCCTCTTTGAGGTAATATGGCAAGTTTTTGACCCTAAGGGCCATGGCATCTCACATCAAGACAATCATTTGTTGGTCGCCTTATAAACTGAAACAACACCTCTTCTCTCTTGAATATGAATGTAAACCTACCAACCTTCTGCACAACTCTAAGAACCATACAAAATTCAATGAAACTATCATCCAAAACAACAAAAAGTGTGGACGATGTTGAAATAGCATATTGATGTTTCTTCAACTTTTGTCTTGTAGATATCTGAGCAGAAGACACATCAAATCAGATCTCTCTAGACCTCAGTAGACTGATCCATCTCTGTTGAGCCTTCAGAGACAACTGCTAAGTACAGGAAGGCATGAACAGATTGAATGTGAGTTCAATATGAGAAAAGAAAATTTCTAAAAATTTAATATCACCACTGGACATATTATCAATATCCATGATAAGGGATGAGTCCCCTGACAGAATAATCTTTACAATGTTAGTGTTTTTCAAGCCCCACAAGGGTACAAGAGAATGACAAACAGAGGAAAAGAAAGTAGCCAATCCTTTCTGCAATAGAAATTTGCTGAGCCTGGACATATACTAGCAACAAAGGAACCAATATTCAAGTTTTGATGCCAAACCAAATACGAGCTGAGATGAGAGCACAACTAGAATTGCACACTTCAATTGTCAAGAAACAGGTCTTTCTACAGGTAACTGCCAAGTTTGAGCAAGCTGATGTAGGTAGCATTTATTGTTGAACTTCATTAATGTTGGTGGTATTGATTGTTCAACTCCTCTACCATGGCCCTAACAAAAATGTATCCTTCACTCAAAGGAAAATAAGTGGTTAGGCATGCTAAGTTTTTCTACCACATTATAAGGTTGAGGGGATGAACCCTTCACTCAAACCAAAATCATTAGTTAGGCATGTTAAAAGGTTAAGCAATCCAAGTCTGAAGACTTTGAGCTAGATGATGTTTATGTATCTCTTGTTGATGATCCCATTTTTAGTAACATTGAATCAATGATGAGTTTCACGAGTGGTCATGTTGATCAATGATTTGCATATTAAAACACTCATGATGTTCTCCCTACTCAGTGAAATTGTATCAACTTTTGAATAAACAATTTTCACCATATTAATAGACCGTAAAAAGTCATAAAACAGTCTGAATCTCCTTCTAATGTAATTGGATTGATGTAGATAGTAGAGACACCGTCCTTCCAAATTGTGAATTGGCCTTTACTGATTGTTGAAGGAGAACAATGATATGTTTCCAGTGGCCCTGGGTCATTCTATTGAAGAGGAGATGTCATCCAAATAAGTTACTGCATGATTAGTAAAAAATATCCAGCTATATTTCATCTTTTGGATAGTTGGTCAACACAATTTATAATTGTAATAATTTCAAGATGTACAATTTTCTAAACTATTTCAATGTCCTCTAAAAGGAGGTAACAAAATCACCTACTTTTACACTTTATTTTAAGGAGTAAAGTAGAAGAGATGGAGGAGGATTTCTAGTCGTACAAGTATTCACAGAATCATATTATCTCCAATCTCGCTATTCTCTCATTCTTACTCCTAAGCTTTAGAGGCAACTAGTTTTAATTGACCTCAATAATCCTTTGCTCTTCTAGAAGCCATGTAGTAAAGCTTTTGTTCTTTTGATATGCAGGATTTTGAACATGTATAATTAAAATTTTCAAGATGGTTTTGTCCTCCTTGAGGTAATATGGAATTTTTTTGACCCTAGGGTCCATGGCAGCTGACATCAATACAATTAGTTGTTGGTCACCCCACAGACTGAAACAACACCTCTTCTCTCTTGAATAGGAATGTAAACCTACCAACCTTCCACACAGCTCTAAGAACCATACGAAATTCAATGAAGCTATCATCCAAAACAAAAAAAAGTGTCTGGAAGATGTTGAAATAGCATATTGATGTTTCTTTGACTTTTGTCTTATATATATCTGAATAGAAGACACATCAAAGTAGATCTCTTTAGACCTCAGTAGACTGATCCATCTCTGTTGAGCCTTCAGAGACTGCTGCTAAGTACAGGAAGGCATGAACAGATTGAATGTGAGTTCCATACGAGGAAAGAAAATTTTTAAAAATTCAATATCACCATTGGACATATTATTAATATCCATGATAAGGAGGAGTCCACTGACAGAGTAATCTTGACAATGTTGGTGTTTGTCAAGCCCCACAAGGGTACAAGAGAATAAAAAATAGTTAAAAGAAAGTAGCCAATCCTTTCTGCAATAGAACTTTTCTGAGCCTGGACATATACTAGAAACAAAGGAACCAATCTTCAAGTTTTGATGGCAAAACAAATATGAGCTCAGATGAGAGCACGACCAGAACTGCACACTTCAATTGTCAAGAAACAAGTCTTTCGATATGTGGGCTTTTGAACATGTATAATTAAAATTTTCAAGATGGCTTTGTCTTGTTTTAGGTAATATGGAAAGTTTTTTACCCTAGGGGCCATGGCAGCTCACATCAAGACAATCATTTGTTGGTTGCCCCATAGACTGAAACAACACCTCTTCTCTCTTGAATAAGAATGTAAACCTACCAACCTTCGCACAACTTTAAGAAGTTAGAACCATATGAAATTCAGTGAAACTATCATCCAAAACAACAAAATTGTCTGGACGACGTTGAAATAGCATATTGATGTTTCTTTGACTTTTTCTTATAGATATCTGAGTAGAAGACAGATCAAAGCAGATCTCTCTAGACCTCAGTAGACTAATCCATCTCTATTGAGCCTTCAGAGACTACTTCTAAGTACAGGAAGGCATAAGTTTAATACAAGAAAAGAAAATTTTCAAAAATTCAATATCACCACTGGACATATTATTAATATCCATGATAAGGGAGGAGTCCCCTCACAGAATAATCTTTACAATGTTGGTGTTTGTCAAGCCCCACAAGGGTACAAGAGAACAACAAACAGTGGAAAAGAAAGAAGCCAATCGTTTCTGCAATAGAAATTTTCTGAGCCTCGACATATACTAGCAACAAAGGAACCAATCTTCAAGTTTTGATGCCAAACCAAATATGAGCTGAGATGAGAGCACGACTAGAACTGCACACTTCAATTGTCAAGAAACATGTCTTGCTAAACATAACCGCCAAGGTTGAGCAAGATGATGTTGGTGGCATTTATTGTTGAACTTCGTTGATGTTGGTGGTATTGATTGTTGAACTCCTCTACCATGGCCCTAACAGAAATGTACCCTTCACTCAAAAGAAAATAATTGGTTAGACATGCTAAGTTTTTCCTACCATATTATAACTATAAGGTTGAGGGGATGAACCCTTCACTCAAACCAAAATCATTGGTTAGGCATGTTAAAAGGTTGAGCAATCCAAGTCTGAAGACTTCGAGCTAGATGATGTTTATGTATCTCTTGTTGATAATCCCATTTCTAGTAGCGTTGAATCAATGATGAGTTTCACGAGTGGTCATGTTGATCAATGATTTGTAGTTTTGATGTCTAGTTTTATTGCTGCTACTACCACTACTATTGAGGTTGCAAAGGAGTCTTAGGAGCCCTCAAACTCTAAGCCAGTTTATTTATTTAGCTCATTTTGAAGCTCCCATGTCTAGTAGTGGTGATGAGTTTGATCATGATGAGGAGTGATCATGTTGATCACTAATATGTAGACTTGTAGTAGGTTAGTGGCCCCATAGCTCGTAGCATTGTTTTTGGACTCTAAAGGCCATTTAGAGCCTCATTGATTATGTATTTTGTTGTTGATATGTAGTGCACTCGGTTCCCTTTTGATATATACACCATTGGATGGTATATAGATGAGAAAACTTTGCATATTTTTTCTCTATAGGTTTGGAATCATGGTTATAAATCTTAAAAAGAGTTTTTCATTAAAAATAAATTTTTTCATGCATTTTTTAAAGCCTAGTTCATTGATATCTATTAAAGTTGGAAAGTAGGGCCAAATTCCACCATTGGACAAGCTCATCTATTAGAGATGATTATTGCATTGAACTCCTCTTTTCGAGAGGACCAAAATCGACCTAAAGATCATCAAATTTGGACAAGGAAAGGTGTGTTTTCGAATTTATGCCCACCCATGTGCAAATTGTCAAGGTCGGCCTCATCATCATAAAGCCTAATGGTCATGTCTTTTGACCCTCAACAATTTTTCTATATAGAGGTGCCTTTAACCTCATTTGATACATCAAAGGGCTCCAATTTATATCTAAGG